>VXBQ01000051.1:684490-717719 GCA_013400175.1 Phainopepla nitens
CGGTGCCCGCGGGCCAGCGCCCGCCCCGCCGCCGGGCCGGGCCCCGCGCCCTCGCCGCCCTTTGTTGGGGTGCGGGGCCCACGCGGTGGCCGGGGCCGGGTGGGCCTGCGGGGCTCTGCTCCTGAGGGAGCAGGCGCGTGTCACAGCCGCCAACAGCTGCTCGGCCCGCGGTTTGTACTCCGGAAATTATATGTTGCTTTTTGTAGTTCTTACAGGATCCTGATGAAGAAATTGCCAAAATGGAGATGACTAGAAAAAAGCCGTGTGAAAAACAGGTAGTTAATTGGCTTTATATGTAAATACTGTGATTTTACTTAACCCTGCTCTTACTTGGCAGTACTTCATTATTTATATTAACATGGTGAAACAGGTATGCTGCTGCCACATGCTGCATAGCAGTGGGCAAGGGGAACTGGTGGCGCTGGTTGGTGGTGGAGTGTGCAAAACAATTCAGTTCATATATGTGGTTTTGAAGCCTTTGCAAGCTACAAGGCCCATGTTGGTCTGAAATCTTAGGTTAATGCTGAAGTGAATTCAGCTGTCCTGGGGTTGCAAGGGTGCACCTGTCAAGCCTTTAGACCTACTTTGCATTTACTTGTCTAGAGAGGTGCAAAAGTACAGTCATGTGCTTATGTACCTTGTACATGTGCTCCTGTAGCTTGCTGACCAAAGCACAAGACACTTAAGCATGCAGACAGAATCATCTCTTGAGGTGATTCTCTTTGCAGTCGTGTCTCTACTTCTCTATCCTCTGGGAGAGAGGAAAGCTTCCCCTTTTTTTCCATCATCCCATTGGCCAGGGTAATTATCAGACAGAGTAAGTAAGGGGTTCCTGGTTAGAACTTTGAAGTGTATACTAGATGCTCATGGTATGGCAAAATAGGCTTCGTTTCTCTACAGAACGAAGGAATATTTCTGTAAAGTCACTCCACTGGTGAAAATCAGCCCTGCAGCGGAGCTTGACAGTGACCATTGCCAGCTTTCTCAGCAAGGCATGTAGAATGAGCTGGCTTATAAAGTCAAAACTAGTTTTACTGGTGTCCTTTAGCTCCCTTTGTGTGCTTTCCACATTCTTAGAAAAGCAGATGCTTTTGGTTTTTCTGTTGGATGCCATGGTGGTGTGTGATGTTGAAAGCATGATGATTCTGTACCTTTGCCCTGTGTTCTGGAATAGGTTCATTCCCCTCCTTTCTCCCTGAGCACAGGCACACCTGCTCAGTCGCTGTCACTGGGACTTGAGCCTGTCACTGCACGTGCAGGGTGATGCTGAAGTTGCAGAAGTCACGGTCAGGGTGTGCAGCCTGTCCCCATTTGGTAGGCGAGGCTGTGCATAATGTGGCACATCTAACCCAAAGTGGCAGCTGGAAGTTCTAAGACTGAAGTGCTACCATAACAGATGGGCATCATTGTTTGGAATGGCCTCTGCTTGTTGCAACTGCGTACTCTAGTTATCAGTCAACATATTAAGCAGGGCTCAAATGGTGAGCATTTAATGAGGGGATCTCTCCTTCCCTTCTGTCTTTCTTTTGCGCAGTATATTAAACTAATTTCTCACTTCTGACAAGGAAGAGCTGCCTGTCCTTCACTGCAGCTTTCTCCTTCACCAGAAGATTCATTCTGTTTAAACTGAGCAAGGCCTTCTTGTGCATGATTATTGCATAATAACAGGGCGTTTGTTAGAAAATCTCCACGAGAACCCAATTTTACCGTCTTCCAGAAAGACAGTGGAAGGAAACTTGAAGTATATTTTGCATATATTGACCTTCAACTTTGAAAGCAGATAAAGACTTCAAATTTTGTCTCCTTGTTTGTATCTTGGCCTGGTGGCCATTCGGTGTTAATCAGGAATGATAGGTAAATTAAAACTTAGGTCATTTAGCCAGTAGGCATTCAAAATCTTTACTCGTGACTTTTTCAAGGTAATCATAGGATGCTGGTGGAATTTGACCCTTTCATTCTATGAACAATGAATAATATTGTGCCTATGTATCTTTCCCTACATAGAGAAGGTATTTTTGTTGTGACAAAGTAGCCAGATTGTTTCAGATCTGGTTAAAAAAGCTAACATTTGGCTGCACAGCAGCAGCTCTTCAGTCTATGGTGTGACACAAGCTATTCTCTGATATAAATTGCCATGGACCACTAATGAGAATATGTTTACGGTTCCAGCAGCAGTATAGCAGGCTGGAATGATAGCCAGGGCGACAGTTATTCTGTGGAGACACGACAGTTCTAAAATGCAAGCAGCTATAAATCCACTGCAGCCTATACCACATGACTTCTACATTAAATAAATTGTTTACTGACACTAGTTTATCCACAAGGCAAAATATCAGAGTCACATCCCACTTTATGACATCTTCATAGTCAATTCATTAGTTTGCTTCTGTGGAACATAAGGCCCCAGTTCTTAATTAGGATGCCGTTACCCTTTATGTGATGAAAGGGTGGCTATATCATCAGGTCTGTGACAGCAGAATATTGCATAAATTCTGTGTTTGATTTTGGAGAACTGGCATTGCTGTAATTCTGCTAGCAATTCTCATACTAATTCTGGCTGCTTTGCGGGGATGAGTGCACTTCCAAGGCTCCATGTAAAACAAAATTAATCTAACTAGATTAGAATATCATTAGAATTGTGATAGAAGTTGCATGGTCACCTCCATATAAAGTGAAGAACTGAATGTAGAAGTTAGTTTCTTTAGATGAAACTAGCTAATGTTTCCACATATAAAGATGGAGTAAACTCTCTGGAAGGAATTTTGATCAGTTCCTCACTAAACGTTTTCCAGAATCAGATTTTAGCATTGTCAAAGTGTTCCACCTAAATGTTTTGAAAATATCCTCCAAGAAGTTTCTTTGATTAATCTAGATTAACTTTTGAAGATTCAATTTAAAAAAACCAAACAAAACAAAGGCCACAGGAAAGGAGTGTAAACTATACCTAGGTTGAAAACCTGACTTTGCTCTAATCTGGATCAGGACATTTAGACTCTTATTTAAAAGTAGAAGCTTTTATGCTATCCTGAAAGGATTGGAAAAACTTAATTGTGTGAGTTGCTCTTTTCTGTCCTGTTTACAAAATCTGGAATTCCCTTCTGATGGCAAAGAAAAATTCAGTACTTCAAAGTAATGCATCCTGTGAGTGAAAAATGGCTGGAATTATAGATCTTGCTGTTATTTCTGGTGGGCAAGCTAAGGCTGTGGACTTGGAAGTGACACCATTGTCTCTGGTATAAGGTACTGCTTTTAGGGTGACAGACAGGCCTGTTCCCCTGCCATTGATTTCCATGCTGTAAACCCCCTGATGTTGCTGTTTGAATGCAATTCTGTGTCATTCTCTTCCTCCTGCTGCACTCCTTGCTTGTCAGTGGAAGCTCATTCTGTGGCTCCTGGCTCACACTGAGCTGCACAAGTGTTTCAGCAGTTTGTATTTTTAGGTGTTTCTCCACTGAAGGCCCTGCCTGGCCTATAACCAATAACCTCAGTGGTTACTACCTGCTCTGTTTTGTTTCTCATCTGTATTCTGAAGGTTCAAAAAGATGAATTTCTATGAATATTTGATGTGTGAGTGAATGGTGACATGCTGCAGGAAACTGAGGCCTGCTAATGTGTGAGCTTTAGAAAGACTCCACCTCTGAACTCCTGGATTTTCTGTTCGGAGCTGTATGGGCTTATCAGTCTCCTTCTGCCCTCTTGTTACCCCTTCTCCTAATGAGCCCTCTCATGTGCTTAGTTCAGTTTCTCCAGTCTGTGTCTCCTTAGGTCTAAGACAGAGATCTGCATCTGATTAGTTGCTCCTGTAACTGGAACATAACTGTGGGTGTCACCAAGCTTTCTTGCTGGACTCCACATGGATTTGAAGAGGCTGTTCACCCCATTGATATTCTTGCTTGTGTGCTGCTTCAGCTCCTGTTTGTCTCAGAAGTAAGCTCAGGACTGTAGTGTTTCCTGTTAGGCTGCACAGGTTCTGAGTAACATCTGTTGCTTTCTGACAGGTCTCTGCTGTTGGATTGGCTCTGTGCAAGCCCAAAGGAAGTTCTTCATGGTTTCCTCATACCCTCCCCGCCTTAATCTACTCCTTTTTTCAGTGGTGGCTCCTATTTCCTTACAGCTTCTGTGTGAGGATATTGATTCTTGATAGTGTTTCTTACTTTTGATTGTCTTGCTAAATCTGCTTTAGAGACTCAAGAGCCTGATTAATATGTTCATTCTCTCAACCCAAATCTGTGCCAGAGTTATGGTGCTCCCTCACCTATGCTATTTAATTCCTGTCTCCTTCCCTTCTGACAGCCAAAAGGCTGCTTTCTTTTGAGTCCCTGCACTTTAGTTCTGCTCTTGTCTCTAAGTTGTGTGCTTGCGGTGTTGCTCACATCTTTTCCCCAGTGTCTTGTTAAGTGACATTATGTTGTCAAAAACTTCTTCCCTTCTTTTCAAAACACCTAAGAGGCTCTTGAACTTTGATTTCCATTTCCTTATAAAAAAAACAGGGTGGTGAAATATCTTTAGCATTGTTGCGTGTGATGTGTCTGCTTTGAGAACTTTGTGAGCAAGTCTCTTGTCCTTCAGAAGCTGCTGGTGTAGTAGGCACCTTTAAATAGATAGTGTATAATGTGCTGCTTTTCTGTTTGCTGATTAACTGATAAGACAGCACGTCTCCAAAGGCTGTTGGCAGCTGGGTTTGCTGTGCAGTTTGGAGAACAAAGTGTGACTAAAGTCTGGTTTTGAGGGAGGACAAAAATTAACTTCAAGCAATGCCAATGTGACATTGTCATTTGAACTTTCAGTATGTAAGGAGTCTGTAATTTTTAAGACAAAGATACTATTCCCTTGTTTTGCCTCCTCCCCAGCCAAATTAAATCCTGGCATGGCTGGGTATGTAGCTGTGCTATATTTGCATGTAGAACTCCCAAGAAGAAAAAAGACTGATCTGTGTGTCAGTAACTCAAAATGCAACGCAGTCTTAGCTGTGTGAGAACTGTGAAATGTGGTTTTTGTTTCATCAAGTCAGTGGTTTCTGTTTGTGAAACTGCCGAAGGAGGGAGCCATTTTGGTGGAAAGTGATGTCATATGTAAGAAAGATGGCAAATCAGCTGTGGAAGCTTTTTTGCAAGAGGCAAGGTTTCACATAGTGCTTTACTTGAGAGTGCCTAATGATGCTTCTGAATTTGTTCTTAGTTTATTATTTTTAACACATTAGAAATCTGTTAGGGAGTTTTGTTCTTTAGTAGTGCAGAACTGATCAATTTGCAGCAAGATGCTGACTTCAGTGTTAGAACAGACATGCCAAATTTTAATTTGCTTAGACTTGATGACACAGGGCTTGCTTTGTATTCTACTGCAGATAAAGTAGTATTTTCCTGGGGCACTGTGTGACGTACAAGATCCTATTTAAGAGTTAGATGGTAGAAGAGTAAACCTAGACTTAAGTTCTGGTCCAAATAAAAGTTGAAAGGACATGACAGGTGAAATTTTGGGTATCTGATGTTTGCAGACCATGGCAGAATTCAGCATATAAAATTATCAGCTTGATAGTTTGGTAGCAATTGCTTAACATGTACTTGGCTGTATTCTGAAAAATGGGCCATGTATGCTTTGGGTTTTTATTTTAACTCTGCTAAATGAACGAGTATAAAATTTTACAAACTATTTTGCTGTGTTCACTGTCTGAGATGCTATGCATGAAAGCATGGCGTCAGGCTTGTTATCTACATATTCCTTACCAGAAATGCTGACCTCATATTTGGGTCTTTGAGTTCCATCTGCTTGTTTTTTACCTGAGGGCAACTATATTTTGGTAAAAACAGAATGCAGCATTGAGAGTAGGAGGTTCTGACTTGGGTGTCCTTCCATGAAACAGTTGTGGTGCTTCAAGAGGAGAACAGGGTGAATGTTGTTCAGCTTTAGTTCCAAACTTTCTCTACTGTGCTTATAAGGAACACCCCCTCTACTCAGCAGAGGTGAGACCACATCTGTAGTGGTGTTTCAAGTTGTGGGCTCCCCCAAAAAAAAGAGACTTGACCATACAAGGAGTCCAGAAAGGTTCATTAAGGTAATTAAGGAACCAGAGCAGCTTTCCTGTAAAGGAAGACTGAGGAAGCTGGGGCTGTTTAGCCTGGGGAAAAGGTCTGTGGTGATTTGTGTCAATTGTTTATAGCTGTAAGGGAAGATGTAAAGAAGATGGAGCCAAGCTCTTCTTTGTGTGATGGGACAAGAGGAACTGGACACAAACTGAAGCAGAAGAGCTTCCCTCTGAATATCATGGAACACTTTTTACTGTGAGGGCAGCCAAGCATGGCACAAGTTGTCCAAGATAGTTGTGTAGTCTCCATCCTTGCAGATACTCTAAAGCCTTCTGGACATGGTCCTGGGCAACAGGCTCTTGGTGGCCCTGTGTGAGCAGGGAGGTTCATGAAAAGACCTAGAGGTGCCTTCCAGCCTCTACCATTCTGTGGTTCTGTGCAGTTCAAAGAGATGAGACATGGCAAGAAATTGTGACAAAAGTTATGAGTATTTTCTGTCTACAACTGGAATGATTACATAAAGCACAGTGTAAAATGTGCTGTTTGTTGAACAGATGTCCTGGAATAACCTCCACGAGAATGCCCACATGCTGATTCCCACCCCGGACAAAGACGACGATCCCGTTGGTGTGGATTACTCGCGCTTTATCCATCTGAGCGTTGTTCCCACCAGAGCCACCCCACTGCCAGCTCTAGGGTGAGTGTGCTGGGCTGCTGCTGCTCTGCTTCCTCTTCCCTCGTGATCCAACACTAAACATTGATCTCTCTTAGCTGGGCAAACAGGGATGATGTATGGAAAAACATGATAAACAAGGAAGAAACCTACATGAGGGATAAATTCTACTTGCAAAGGCACCCCCAGCTGCAGCCTAAAATGAGAGCCATCCTTCTAGACTGGCTAATGGAGGTAAGCTTTTCTGTGCTTGTGAGTGTTTCAAGTGTGCTTTTGTTGAAGTGCACTAATAACTGCCATGAGTGCACTTCAGGAGCATGTTTAGCTCCAGGTACTTGTCTTCATCTTAAATTTTGTCAATGAATGGCACCAAACTTAAAGAATATATGATATATTGAGCTGATGATTTTCAAACTGACAGTATATTGTTATTAATTTAGATTGATAGTGGAAATAATCCATTAGTCCCTAACACAGGGTAAGCTTTTATGGTCACACTGCAGACAAAGGCTGAACAAATAATTACAAAAGTCACTGTAAGAAGGAAGGTGGGTAGCTCTGAGATCAGATCCATCTCACGGCCTTTTTATCTGTTTTTGTCATGCAGAATGTGCTACAACTTCTCTCGTGTCTGAGTCTTTTTTGCTATTTGGATGACTTGGTGGCATAATCCCTGTTCTTAATTTTAAAGTACTTGTGAGAATTTTCTCTTTTGAGGTGTTGCAATGATGGATCTTTGCAAAAAATGAGGAACTGATGTTCTGACATTGTTGGAACATGTGCTTGCATTTGCTAGAAGGCTTTTCACTCTGATCTGGTGTATTTCTTGGAAGTTACTGTAAAGACAGTCATCTTGTGTCAAAGGAAACTGTTTAACTCTTGCATTTAGCTAATATGTTACTTCACAATAGCAGTGAAGTAGAAAGCCAATATAAATTTTATATATGTCTAGTGCTTTTTTTATTACATATGTAGCATTTAGTTTTGACTTTTTAACACTGTTTTTGACCTTTGTAATCTGTTGTCTCTCCAGGTTTGTGAAGCCTACAAACTGCATAGAGAAACTTTTTATTTAGCACAAGATTTCTTTGATCGCTTTATGGCAACACAACAGGATGTTGTAAAAACACTATTGCAGCTTATTGGTGTCACTTCTCTGTTCATAGCAGCAAAGCTTGAGGTAAGTATCTCCAGCTTTACTTAACATAAAAATCTGAATGGACACAGCACAATTATGGGATACTGGACACATTGTGGAAAGCTTTATGGAGTTAGTTGCTATAATTTTTTTCAGCTGGGAGACAGGAAAAAGATCTATTATTGCCTTTTCACCGTTCCTGGTTTTTTTTAGAAGTGGGTAAAATTATAGGTGTTGTTAACTAGTTTTCTCATTGGAGAATTTAGTGTTAGAATAAATCTGAAGTTTTAGTTGCAGGTGCTAAATGAGTTTTTGGCTGGCTGCTGTTTACAGAGACCACTTGTTGCAATTTTATTGCGATAGAGTAACTACTGAATGCTAGTCTGAGCTATTATTTTCTGGAGCAATTTGAACTACTACAATACACAGTGCTTTTTAAGTTCTTAGTCGTTGCTGTTCAGTCTGTTCTTAAGCAAGAGATAAAAGGCCTTTTCTTTAGGATGTTTAAAAAAATCTTGATGTCAGTTATGATACAGTCACAGTGGTGCTGTAGCCAAACAATGTAGGTATGTACTGATCCATCCAAAGTGAAAGCTGAAGGCTATGATGAACAAGAAATCTGTGTCTTTTAAAGGTAGAGAACACCAGGATTTAGAAAGGGGGATAGTTCCTTATCCCCCACCCCTTTTTGTTTTGGAAGGCTGAAGCAGTGGTTGTTCTGTTTATTTCTTTATTTTTTGTTAAAGTAACACATGAAATTACTTGCAATCTATTCAACAAATGAAATACTTGATCTCTTATCTTTCAGGAAATTTATCCACCTAAGTTGCATCAGTTTGCCTATGTTACAGATGGAGCCTGTACAGAAGATGAAATCATCAGTATGGAATTGATCATTATGAAGGTAATATTTAAAAGTGGAATTAGTTATTAAAAATGTATAGCATAATCAGACTAAATGCAGAGCTCCTCAGTTAATCTTAGGTGGAGAGGCACAATTTCTCTTACTAATCAGAAAGCAGTGTTTTCTCTAGGTAACAGGTGATCTGAAGCATCCACCACTATGTGTGTATTAACAAAATTATTTGCTTCCTGACTGTATCAGTGGGAAGAGCTAGGAGAATATTTGATTTGCATGTTTTAAAGATGCCTTAGCCAACTGGGATTAGAGCTTCTGATTGTTAAACCATCTTGCATGGTTTCAGTTAGGAATTGAACTTAAATTGGCACTGAAGTCTTGTGTGTGTCTGTTCTTTCAGGCTCTTAATTGGAACTTAAATCCACTGACAGTTGTATCGTGGCTAAACATTTACCTGCAAGTTGCTTATTTAAATGATCTTTATGAGGTAATGCTGCCACAATATCCACAGCAGATATTTGTACAAATAACAGAGGTAAGGCTGATTTCCTTCAAATGCTGTTTCACCTGGAAAAGTGGTTTTGTGCCAGGCTTTCTAAACATCTCTTGTCTTGTAGCTCTTGGATCTCTGTGTCCTGGATATTGGCTGCTTGGAATATACCTATGGAATACTTGCAGCTTCTGCTTTGTATCACTTCTCTTCATCTGAGTTGATGCAGAAAGTTTCAGGTACTGGCATTTATAGACTTAAATCTGATGTGTTGACAAAAGCCAAGAATGTCTTCACAGCATTTAAGCATGTGTCTTGTGTTGCAGGTTATGAATTCTGTGAGATAGAGGACTGTGTGAAATGGATGGTCCCATTTGCCATGGCTCTGAGGGAAGTAGGAAGCTCCAAACTCAAACACTTTACTGGGATAGCTCCTGAAGATTTGCACAATATACAGACGCACATAAACAGCTTTGATTTGCTGGTATGTATGTGCAGAATGAAGACAAAAACCTGTCTAAAATCTGAGGTCTTGTTCCTTTGGTTAGGACATACAGTAAAGTGAAGTGTTAACAGGTTGAGACTGAGTGTATTTAGATGATAAAAGGCATAAAGTTGTAGTCCAGATTCAAAATTCCTGAGACAAAGACTTGTCTTGGGACTGACTTATTCAGTATTTAGTTTGAAAAGGTGATTGTGCCTTCAGCCTCTTGTCTCAAACAGCATATAATTACCCTAGAAATCAGAAGCATTTCTCTACCCTTTGGGATACTTCAAATACCATGTGTTATACCTTTCTCTCTAGGAAATACCACTAATATAGTCTTGGCTGATGCAGAGAAAAGTAAAGATTGATCGCTCGAGACTGATCTGGTGGGACTGTTATGTGACAGTGGTTGTTGACAAGCAGTGGAGCAAGAGTGGTTTTTAGTGTGAGAAACTTGCAGAGGATCAAAATCTTGTTCAACAAATTGTGGTTTAAGCTATTTGGGTTATTTTTTCTCTTTAGGTTATTGAATTGTAAGTAGAAGTTAAAGTTCTTCCTGTCAGTTGTTTCTGAATTTTGCTTTCTTGAAGGTACAGGAGTACTTGTATGTTATGAATACCTAATGCTAATCATCAAATTCCAAAAGCTAATACTGTTCTCTTGGAGTTGTACTACAAGTAACTACCGTGTACTATGTGATTTATCAGTTACTGTTAGGAGGGTTAGATGTGGATATGCATTTCCAAATTAAAAATCTATCAGATTATAAAACACTGAATTCTATTGATCTGTTGCATAGACACACCAAAGTAAAGATTTTTTTTTTCTCTTTTTAATGTGCTTTCAGGACAGAGCTCAAGCAAAACAAGCCATGTTGGCTGAGCAAAATAGGACTTCACCTTTCCCCACTGGTGTCCTTACACCACCACAAAGTAGTAAGAAACTGTCTTCTGGACTTCAATCAATATGACTTTAGGAACTGTTAATGGACGATTTTGCTGAAGTGCCTGTTCTGCTGGTTTTAGCTCCTGCTCCATTACAGAAATGCTGCCAGTGAAGTTCATAAGCTTTCATGGAATCTGAAAAGGAAACCTTACTTTCATGTGACAGAAGTTTTTCTATTTGAAATAGTTTTATTGAATGTTAAAATATTTTAAAGAAATGGATCAAGTACACCAGCCACTTGAAAGAACACTGAAGTGTGCTCCAGATGCTGCTACGGAGGGTGATGCTTGATCAACTGTTCAGAAAAAGGGCTTGAAGTTTAGATTACTGTGCCTGTTTGTCCTTTGGGTAATTTGCAGATTTCTGTCCCTCATTGACAAATGGGCAAAAAGTGCTGTGGAAGACAACATTTCAAAGCCTCTTTTTTGAATGGTTGGCTTACAACTTGATGCCTTTTAAAAAACTCTTTATTGTAAAAGCTGCTACGTCTCTGTGTATTCATTTTTAATAAAAATGCTGTCTAAGACAGCTGGTTTTATGTATATTTCTATATTTCTTTTAACTATGATCCATTAAGATTTTTTTTCAGACTGTGACCATTAATAAGTGTGGGAGTTGGGGATGAATAGTGTGGTAACTATTGCTTTATTTATTTACCACTATTGGCTTATCCATGGAAACTTCTTTATTTGGATACTAAGGTAAAATTGTCGTGTTGGGTTACTTGGATTTCCTCTAGCCAGGTACAGGAGGCTGGGGAGGGGATAATAAACATGACTAGTACATGAGGAATCCTTCCTTAATGCTCTTCTGTAATGATCAGCTTACTGGGAAATTCTTGAATCAAGTTGTCTGGATTGTTACCCTTAGGTGATGCTCAGTGAGGAGATCAGTAAAAAAGTCTACCTCTTAAAAAAATCATTTAAACATTGGGGATTTGGCACAGTATTTGACTAATAATCATGTGTTAAATCAGTTAAATTGTGGAGAGGTACGTTCCTTTTTACAGGAAAGTCTTTGACGTTTGCAATGTCTGAGAGTCACGGAAGCCCTAGTGGGACATCTTCTGGAAACTCATGGTTCTGGAGAAGAGGGGAACACAGAAATAAATGGTTTCTTGTTTTTTTGCATGATTTTTGGTGCTTGCTTTGAAGGACTGTTCAATAACACTGAAAACTTTTGTGAGACTAACAGGGTTCATCATGTCCTGCTGCAGATAATTTAAATGCTACAACAATATTTCAGGAAGCTCCTTATCTGTTGTTGGTTAGGTTTTTTTTTTTTTAAACAATAGTTCCCAGCAAGGCTGCTTTTTATTATTTTAAGTTATTCTGCTTTTTTCTTTTCCCTGACTCAGTATTCTGATAACTGTTAAAGCTTTAATGTAATAAAAATACCTGTGGTAATTGATGGTAAGCAAGTTCTTTGGTGCTGCTGGCTTTTTTTCCTTGCAATGAATGGTTATAAGTTCTGTGCTAACAAAACAAGTGCAAATGTGAGCTGAACATGTTTGTTGGTGCCAATTTAGAGAGGTTTTAATTTCTCAGAGAATTGCATGCCATAGACAAAGGGGATGTAATATTTGCTGATTATTGAAGGATTTGCCAAGACATATTTTGGTGCTTTGTCCTTAAATGTAGAACACAAAATGGGGATGGATGAGGGAAACTAATCCTCCTGAAAGGCTTAATTCCTAAATCACCAACCATGTTTCAGTGCTAGGCCTTTTGGTGCTTATTTTCAGATCTTAGTCCCTTTTGGATGTTTCACAATGAAACCACAATTCCATTTTTTAATTTCTAACTCTCCTCTTAAAAATGATGATTGCATTTAACAGTTCAAGAAAATATCCTGTTGTAATATTAGAGATATGGTAAACTCTTTAAGCTAAATATTTAACTATGGTTAACAGCTATGCAAGAGTGAATGTAGATGTTGCATGTGTTTCTGGGCTATGCAGGAAACCAGGATCTGAGAGATACACCTATGAGTTAAACTTGTTCAGATAGCAGGCCTCTCTCCAAATGGGATCTCTGCTTCACATGGTAATCCTGTTAATTTTACAATTCTTTCTTCTGTGGAAGTCAGCCTCCTTTATTCTGACGGAAGGCAGTGTGTTCAGAGTGTGGAGATGGTGGCTTTGCAGCTCCCCAGGTAGGAATGCAGTCGTGTCCCAGAGATGCAGCACATCCCACGTGGGGGGGACTTACCTTGAGAACTATTTTCTTTCTTTCTCATCTTTTATCTCATAACAATCTGTTTCTGGTTGTCTGTTGCAATATGTGCATGTTGTGTCTGTTTGTCTGATGCTGCTTTTCTAGGGTAACTTGAAAAAAAATTATTTTGGTTGCCACAAGCTGGAAAGCAGTTTTTTAGAGAAAAAGAGTGCATGTAATTTTAAGGAAGATAGTTGTCCCTATTACAAAAAAACCACCAACACCTCCAAGAGGGAGTTTCTTCCCTATTTCTTTGCTTGTGGATCCTATTCTAAATTCTGATCCTGGCCCAGTCTGGTGGGGGGAAGTAAGGGGACAGTTCTGCCTGGCTAGGTAAAAGGAAAGGTTTGGGGTGTTTGGGCTGGAGTTTGTGCAACAAAGGTAGGCTAATACCAAATACTGTGTTCCTGCAGGCTCTGACCCCAGATGTGTTACCCCAAGAGAGGGGGAGAGACCTCCAGGGGTGAACAGCCCCAGGGTGATGCAGGAGGGGCAGCACTGGGCAACCCTGAGAAAGCAATTTAGCTGTGCAGTGCTGCACACTCCTCAACTGGAAACTGTCTCCCTTTAATAGCTCCAGACCAGCATAAAGCATGCTGCAAAGTAAATTGAATTTGCAGTAACCCAGGTGGTGCATGATTATCTTCTCCTTCTGAAAGGTTTGTCATAACAATGCATCAAAGCCTCACCTTGGTCTGAAAGCTGGGGGCATCAGAGAAACTAAACAACAGAAATGAATCTAGTGCTAATTTTGCATTACTACTACTGTAAAATTGGAAGTTGGGAGTTGCTGTGGGGCTTTTGAAGGAAATAGCTCCAAATGAGAGAGCTGAGGCTGCAGTTGTGAGCTGGGGTGGAGAGGAACAGTGCTGGTGAGCAGAAAGGATGGAGGCATGGCAGTCCCCACTGAGTCAGCCAGATGCTCAGCCCTTGTAAATGCTGTAGGTATCTAACAGAAATAGTTAGTGGTATAAATAGTTCACAGAAACAGTTCTGCATAGCTTGTCTGCCCTAAAGCAGGCTGGTTTCTCTCTGGTTCTATTTCTAGGCCTCAGGTCAGCATCTCCTCTTGGTTCTCAGGAATTACACACGAGGGGTTTATTACATCCCTGCTTGTACCAGGTGGAGGCAAGAGCCAGCCCTCATGGCCTGGCTCAGGATTCTCTCTGTTCCTGGGTGCTGTTTGCTGCCCACACAGTAGAACAGCAGCAGCCTGAATCCAGGAGGCTGGGTGGATGGAACATTCTTCCTTCAGCTGGGCTGTCAGGTCAGACCTCACTGCCAGGGGTACGAGGCTTACAGCATCTGCTCCTGGGGGGAAGTGCCAGGGATCCTGAACTTCAGCTTGGGAGTGGCCATAGCCTTCAATGGGCTTTTTTCCAGACTTTATTTGGAGTAACACCTGCAAGGAACAGCTGGGGGGTCAGGGTGCAGTGCAGCAGGGGACTGGTAAGTGTGCAGGTTGACACCGCATGGACCCATTTCACCTTGTTTGTGGGCATGAACCTCCTGTTCTGGGAATTCAGGAACTGCTGTCTCTAGGTACTTATCAATATGCATTTAAAGCACCACGTTATTCATACTCCATCTTCCACACCCATCAAAAAAACAGACACTGGCATATGCTGTGAAATAAGAGGTTAGCTTTGTCTAGCCTTGAATTTGTTGGGGATTAAGAACAGCTCTGCCTTGCTGGCAAGGTCAGGGCCATCTTGGCCTGGAGTCTTGTAGTCTCTGTTCAGGTTTGGCATTTAAATAGGGGATGTGGCTTGTCACGTGCTGCCTGTGGCAGGAAGCAGCAGGGCTCTAGCTCTTCTGGTTGCCCTGCCCTCACCCTAGCCGTGGGGTGGCCAGTCAAGGTGGAGAAACTGCGAGATTTGGAGGGTTTTTTTTTTTTTGTGTGTCTGTAAGATGGCAGGAGAAAAGTATGTACTAATATGAGAAGACTTTAATGTCTATTTCCTGTTGTTATACCAAATTGTGAAACTTCTCTGCTTTGAAGTTAAGACTACAGCAGAGTACCCACTTGGCTTGAGTTGATGAACAGTATTTTGATGATGATCCTGTGCTCTTTCAGCCACACTGTTGCAAACCAGCTTTAAAGTATAAAATGTGTTTCTCTCAAATTTTGAGTAGTCCACTATTGCCACAACTTATACATAATCAAACATTTAACTAAGACTGCAGAGTATTGCAATGCTATATGAGCTATCTCCTTTCAATCTCTTGAAATAATAAGTTTATGCTAAGCACAAAGGGTAAGTTCATATATGAAACTTTTTATTTTTTTTAAGGGTGAGTTTCACATTAGAAAAAGAAAGGAAGTATTCTTTGTAGGCTGAATAAAACCAGGGATTTCATAACTCCACAGACTGGTGTGTTTGAGGGCAAATTAAATGAGATGGCTATCAAGGAAGGAAGGAAAACCTTTCTGATCCCAGGGGTTTTGGTCCTACAGATGCTGGCAATTCAGGGGAGCAAACAGTCTACTGGAAGTGCAAATATACTTGAAAACTGGGTTTGTTTTACCAAGACAAACATATTCTTATGTAACTTATATAGTAAGAAAGCAAATATGTTCTTATAATGCACTGGTTTTTTGGTTTTTTTTTTTATATTCAGCATGATGGCAATAATATTCAAGGAGGAAAAATATGAAATTCTAAATGTTTGCCTCAGCATATGTGTTTGCCTGGGATATGAGGAAAAATTATGACTGGAGCTTTGTCCCACCTGGTGCCTGTCAGAAGTGCCCCAGCCCCTGCTCCTGGGATGGAGGAGAGCAGGTGCCTGACAAGAACTGTCTTTTTGTGAGGGGAGGGGTTTCCTTTATCAGCATGTGCTCCTGTGCTCTGAGTCTCAAATATTAACTTCTGCCTTGGCTAAAGAAGTAAGGGTTTTTCTCCTTTCTTAAATTCCCATGACCATTGAAAGAAGAGAAGTTACTTTGTTTATGGACAGTGGCTGGGGAGAGGAAATGCTTCTGTAAATCTAAATGCACTTAATGTCTTTCTGGCAATATTACAGTTGGTCACTCTTCATTTAAAAATCAGTATTTGGTCACATATATTATACTTTTATACTATAAAGGCAACATCAAAGCATCAAATGTTTGGGTCTCTCACAAACTGTATACAGTAGCATTCCTTGAAAATGAAATAATAATGCGTTTAATCATGAGCTAAACAATTTTCCTGACAGAGAAAAGCAACAAGCCTAAACATTTTCTGGAAAATCATGCAGTTAACAGCCACCCCACAGATGTGATTTTCCTGGTGCTAAAAGCATAGCTGGGTCTATTTTCTTCCTTTGGGGGACAGATTCTTTTATTTTCAGTAGGGTCAGGAGCCCAAAGTAACTTATCTACAGATGTGAGTTTCCAGGAAGAAGCTGTTGGTGACACAAGGACGTGAAGTCCACTAAAGCTGACAGGGTGAGACTGGCTGGTCTGCAGGAGCAGCGAGCAGACACTGCTCTGGATCTAGGATTGTTGCTTTTTTCTTAAATATGGATGGAATAGGACTCACATACAATGAAAAATAAGTGGCTTGGCTGGAAAGAAGAGAGCAAAAATGTAATGAAACTGTGTAGGAATATGTTTGGGCTCCTCCCAAGGCAAAAGAAGAAAGAGGGACAGCTGTGATTTGATCAGGTTATCGTGTTCAGACTCCAGTTACACAAACTTACCTACGGCGTGCTCTGCGTGCAACCAGATAAATGGTTTGAGCTTTCTTGGATTGGATCCCAGAGCAGCAACATCAGATGGAGAAGAGTAATATGGTGCTTTATTTTGCAGTTCTGTGCAAGGTGTTTGGACTTTTTTGAGGGGGAGCACTCTATCAGGACACCAGTCTCTGCAGCTCAGCACCTCAGCCCAATTTTTCTATATGTCAAGAGTTATTGACCATGAAAAGAGTTAAAAGATAATCTTTATCTTTTCACCCCATTATCCATCTTCCAGTTCTTACCAGATGCCAATGTCATTTTTGGTCTGTACAGCTCACAGTGAGGTTTGGTTGTTATACTTGGGTTTAAGATCAGTCTGAGAATAAACAAGTTGCTTTCTCACCTCAGCCAGACCTGCCAAATGCTGCTGTCTGATGTGGATAAAGCTGATGTTTCTGGGCTCGCAGGAGGCACCCCTCTTACCTCTGCCAGGATGATGATGATGACGATGTTATTTGAGCACAGGAGAGAGCAAGTGAAAACCTTTTTACATCTCTGATTGGGAAGCCGGGTTGTCAGCCTTGTGAGAGCACAGAAAAATGTTTTAGTTTTGGCCAAAGTCTTGCAGAATGAAGAATGCTCTGAGGAAAGGTTAGCTGATCCTGCATGGTGTTATTAGTATTCTGGGCTTCAGTCAGGAGATTAATAATAGCCACAGACAGTGTCTCTTCATATTAAAGTGTCTTCACATGAGTAGTTTGGGTGAGTGCAAAAGGACTGCAAGGCACAAGCAAGCTGTCTTGTCTCGCCCCAACTGACAATGAGTCAACACTTTAATATAAAGAATAGACAGTTGGTAACAGTCATTAACATAACAAAGTGCCCTATAGATCACTCCAAATTCATCTGACTGTTTTTAAGCAAATGTTTTCCCCTGAGAAGTGGCAACTGAACAATTTGTTGAATGTTTTGCTGCCTGGGCCACCCTGTTCTGCTGGGAGTGGGAGAGGTGCTGCTTGTGGGATGGCTGGTCTAGAAACCCCTTAACAGGGGGTGGTATTTGCTCGCAGTGACTGAGTTGGTTGGTTTTTTTAACCTGATTTCCTACCAAATCTGGACTCACGGGGGTTTTTTTCTGGTTCCTCTCCCCCTTTTTCTGTCTCTTGGCTTCCTCCATTGGACAACTTAAAGAAGAGCTGACTTCTGTTAATGCAGGTAAGAAGAAAAAGGAATTAGACAAGCTACTGATCCTCTGTGAAGGAGCAGCACAGGCTCAGCCACCGTGCTCTGTCCTTGGTCACACCCTGATGAGTGATGGTGGAGGCTCTGGGCTGGCAGGATCAAAGGTGGGAAGAGAGGAAGAAGGAATTGGGGCTGTAGCACTGGCAGCTGTGATGCACATCTGGCATTGGAGTGGGATGAGTAGAGCCTAAGAGTAGCCTCAAGGAGGGAGGAAATGCCACATACAAAAGCAGGTCTGTTACTGGTCGTCATGGAGAAATTTGCATGACTCCCTTGCATACCATTGTGCTGGGAGGATGCAGGGAATGCACTGGTGTGACACGCCAGGAAGCCATCCTGCGTCTGCCCAGCTTGGTGGCGTTGTTGCTGTAACTTCTGTTACAGCAACAACCTGGACTATGTTAGGTCTCCAGGTTTCTCCTGCCGTTTCCAAGGACTATCTGCTGCTGGCGAAGGTCTGGAAGTGCCAGCAGCTGCAGTGGGTCAGGGTTCTGCTGCTGCCCATTGGACTTTCTCCCCAGCTGCCTGCCTAAAGAGAAACCCGCTTTCCAGGGACTGCTGTCATGGAAAGGGCTGACTCTGGAGATGTCAGCTGTGGCAGTCTGGGACACTCTGTGCTGGCTGAGTGGCACCACAGGTGAAGTTACTACAGCAACTCGGGCAGGGGCTGGTTTTGAGAGGCATCAGCTCCCCGCTATAACTGCGTACCTGACTTTGCTGAGTGCCTGCGGGTGGATCGGCACCTCGAGGGCAGCTGCAGGCACGTGGGATGGCTGGATTGTTTGGGATGGCTGGG
This sequence comes from Phainopepla nitens, assembly GCA_013400175.1. Classification (NCBI taxonomy): domain Eukaryota; kingdom Metazoa; phylum Chordata; class Aves; order Passeriformes; family Bombycillidae; genus Phainopepla; species Phainopepla nitens. The sequence continues at coordinate 703,026 of VXBQ01000051.1, forward strand.
TTTGGGATGGCCGTGTGCGCTTTGGGACCGGCTGCTCACCTGCATGAGAGAGAAATCCCAGACTGCCCGCAGCTGCTGTGTCAGAGGGGAGCCAGCGGGACCCGCTCCCGCTCCGCTCTGCCCCCACGGCAGCGCGGCCGTGCGCGCTGGGCGGTCACTTCTGGGGCTGCGTGAATGTCCCTTTGTGCAGGGCTGCGCTGGGGGCCGTGCTCCCTCGGGGCAGCCGAGAGAGGGCTGGAAGGTGCCGCTGTGGGCCCCGGCCGGGCCGTGGGGACGGCGGGAGCGGCTCCGCGGCCCCACGCTCATCGACTTAATTGGGGCTGCGCCGCGGGGCTGGAGGAACGCGGGGCGGCCGCGATTCTCACGGCGCGGGGAGGCTCCCGGCCGGCCAAATCATTAACGTCAATTAAGTACAGAATGTGTAGATTACTGACATGTTATTGTTAGGGCTCTAAAGGAAATATAATTAATAAAACTCTCCCCCCCTCCCATCAAGAGGCAGCCCTTTGTGCTCCCTGCCGGCGCCGTCTCTCTCCTCCCGCAGCCCCACGCTCCCTTCTGCAGCCTCGGACAGCGTTAACATTTGAATTAACATAAAATCACTTTCTGAAATCTGTTAACATTTATAATGCTGCTGTACTTTGCCTGATCATTGCATTTTTTTCTGTCAGTTTGAGCTCGGTGAGGGGTTTCTTTTTTTTCAAGTGATACCAAACATAGACCCATTATGCCGCAAAAAATCTCATATTTGTTTAATGATTTCCCATTGGTATCTTTGTTGCTATGAACCAAAGCATTAAATAGAAGCCAGCACGTTAATGTCGTGTTGTTCTACATAATAAATTTGAATATCCCCCAATGAATATTTTTAACAGGAATTTTCTGAATAAAATGCATATGTGCCAGGATATTACTAATTACTTAAAATCAGTTTTTGACATTTAATGTTGACATCTAAAATATTTCCTTTAATTTTTGGTTGCTTCTGCAAATAGAAATGATGGCATTCTTCCTAAGGAAGGCTGGGTGGACAAATAACGCTTTTACCCACAATGAAATGAAAAGCAATAAAGAAAATGTGTTAAATGTCAACAGTAAAGCATATCTTCTCTCCACGTATTATGAGGAGAATATACCCCAAAATATGCATACACACAAAAAAAATCCTTCAAGTGACTTAATACGTTTGAATATTAATGGTTTGGGTGTTAATCCATTGCAATGGCTCAGTTTTTTTCAAAATTGGCTATTTAAATACATTATTACCACCATAAATTCTCTATGGCCACTGTGGTAGCCATAGCATGAAAAATAATCATCATAAATCTGAATTTACAAAATATCTCCAAAAATTGCACAGTTTTGCTGAGAGACACAGAAGATGAAGTGTGTATTATTTAACTCGATCTATTTTGTCCTTGCAGGAGTTGCTTGTCTGAAAAACCAGCAGATGGAGTCTGTTGGAGGACAGGAGGGTCTGGCAGCAGCCTGAGGAACCAGCTCGGTTTTGTAAGCGAGGGAAGACTGACAGCCTTTACCACGTGAGATGTGGTCTGGAAACCTCTGCTGAAGAGGTTGGTGGAAGCTGCAGCACCTGCCTCTGCAGAGAGCAGCTTTGCTGGGCCAGGGGAGCCAGTGCAGGGTCCTGTGCCTCTGGTAAAAGGGATTTGGCCAGGAGTGCTCAGAGGGCTCGTGCGATCGCTGCCTCATTCTGCTGGCTGGTGCAATCCCAACGTGCTCTGATGTCAGGCAGGCAGCTGGTATCTGTCAGTGTCAGCAGCTCTGCAGGAAGCTGCAGGGCAGCCCTGGAGCACGTCCTGGGGTGCAGTGAGCCGTGCTGGGCCACGGCAGCTGCCCGGCACCGCGGGGAAGTGCTGGCTGGGCTGGGGGGACGAGGGGCGTCGTGCCCTCAGCTCAGCTCTGTGACACGTGTCCCTCAGCTCCCAGCACGAGGTGCTCAGCTCTGTGACACGTGTCCCTCAGCTCCCAGCACGAGGTGCTCAGCTCTGTGACACGTGTCCCTCAGCTCCCAGCACGAGGTGCTGCTCAGCTCTGTGACACGTGTCCCTCAGCTCCCAGCACGAGGTGCTGCTCAGCTCTGTGACACGTGTCCCTCAGCTCCCAGCACGAGGTGCTGCTCAGCTCTGTGACACGTGTCCAGAGGCAGCAGTTATATGTCAGAGAGCATCTCCATGAGTGCTCAGGGGCAGGAAAGGCCAGGGCAGAGCTGGCACCGGGTTTGTGCATTCCCATTGTCTGGGAAACATCTTATCTCTCCTTTTAGATTTTAAACTATGTTTTTGTTAAAATAACCGTGAGGAAAACCATGAAGTACTTCCACACTTCTGCATCCATGAGTGTCTCTTGTTACCTGTGTTTGTCCCTGAATGTCCCAGGGCTGTTATTTGTGGTCGGCAGTTGCTGGGATGTTCCTTGCACAGAGTTGGCCATTCCACAGCATTATGGAAAAGCAGAGGGAGAGGAGAGGATGCTGTGGTTTCTCAGTGCTCCCCTTGACACTTTGCCGTGACAGAAAGAGGGTTGTGATCAGGATATTTGCAAAAAGTGGTGGCCAGCAGCGTCTGCAGGAGAATCATGGGCATCTCTTGTGTCTCAGAACAGTGGCATTCGGGGGGGTTGCATGGTAATAGCAGTATTTTTCAACAGAATGAGGGAAGACTGCTCCACCTCTGAGTTTCTCCATTGCCAAGATATCTATGCCTCATCATTTTCAGCCTGTGCCCCCTGAAGACTGCTCTCACCCACACCTCAAGATCCTTGTGCAGGTATCTGGAGATGTCACCTGCTTTGGGACTTCTTTGGCTGCATTGTCACTCAGCTAATAGTGTTCAACAAAAGTTGTTCTCAGTGAACCAAAACTGGCAAAGGCTGGAGAAATACAGACCCATGTTAACCAATGCAAAGTTTTGCTGTTACTCTTCTCTTTCACTTGAGTTCTTACAACTGGAGTAACCTCTGCACACTGTCTCAGACAGATGATATATCCAGGTTGTTCAGCCACACATGTGGTACAAGGACAAGGAGAGAAACCAAAGGTCTTTTGAGTGCTTCCAGAGCCCTGAGAAGGGGGACATTGCAGCAGCTTGTGAAGGAATGTGCCCAGGCAGCACAGACACCCCCTTTCACAGGGAGCAGAGTCCAGACAGACCTATGTATGCAGGGACTGATCCTTGCCTAGCTTGGAGGTGTCTCTATAAGCTTAGGAATACAGCAATGGGATTAGGTTTGCTGCTAAACCCTCAAAAAGCTGAGCACCCTATGAATTACAGCCTCTCCTTTCATATCTGCAGCTGAGTTTGACATATGTAGCTGCAGCTGGCCCTACCTCAACAGTTTTATTTGATAAATCTGATTGATGAGGGTTTTTTAATTCCTCTCAATCTATTTAATTTAAAGAAAAAAGGAGAGAGAGAAGCTGAAAAGTGCTGTAATTGCGAGGGAGCACAAGAGAAACCTACAGCCAGCAGGCGTGCTTCAAAGGGAATGGGGCCAGCCAGAACCCTTTCATTTGCTGGCTAGTGAGGGCTTCCAACATGCCCACAAGGTAGCTGTGCTTTAATTTTGATCCACACCAAAAAAGCTTAATTGGAAGATCCTGGGGGATTGATGCATGTAGCCTTTCAGTTTGATGTCCAGAGGCCAGAGGTGGTCCCTGGTGTGGTGGGGTGGCTGTCCTGGCCACCAGGAGCTCCCTGCCAGGCTCCTGTGCTCCTCCTGCCCTTGGAGCTCTGCTGTGCTTGCTCAGGAACAAGCAAAGGTTTGCTCCTCAAGGAGCAAGGGACCTGCCTGGTGCACGTAAAGCCCTGGTGCCACAGAGCAGCCTGGCTGTGCCAGTGGCGTGGGGAGCCCACCTCCCTTGGCTCCCAGAGCCCCTGAGCCACCTTCCTCGGGTCCCAGAGCCCCTGAGCCACCTTCCTCGGGTCCTGGGGCACCTGAGGTGTGCTCCGACCTCCCTGGGCAGCAGGAGGAGCATGACTCTCCTGAGCATTCGCCCCCTCGCCCCTGTCACTGCTCTGTGTCACACACAGAGGGATGTGGCCCTGTCTGGGCTCCTGGGCATGCCTGGCCAGCAGCCTGCACACCTCCTGCTGCTGCTGCTGCCTGCACACCTCCTGCTGCTGCTGCCTGCACACCTCCTGCTGCCTGCACACCTCCTGCTGCTGCTGCCTGCACACCTCCTGCTGCTGCTGCTGCCTGCACACCTCCTGCTGCTGCCTGCACACCTCCTGCTGCTGCTGCTGCCTGCACACCTCCTGCTGCTGCTGCCCGGCTGCATCTGCCCCTTCCCACCCCGGCCCTCTGTGCCCACGGAATGGGCACGGGGAGCAGCAGCCCTGCCTGGCTTTCCCATCACCTTCCCCAGCACGCTCCCTGGTGTCACCGGCAAATTAAGCAACTAATTTTCATTAGTGTCAATGCACCTTGCACCTAACTCTAAACTACCAATTAAAGTTATTGATTCTGATCAGCAAAGGTACTAAATTCCCGCTGGAACTGAAAAAGCAGGTACTAAATGTACAGAGACAACCTGTTTTAAGCAGCCACGGATTAAAGCAACTCATTCGTCATCTTTGTATCTTTGCAAGCACTAATCCCAGGGATGTGTGTGTGGACACACTCCTGTGTGTTTGGAGTCTTCTCGTTTCATCTGACTGAGACAGGTTTGAGCTGTGAATCTCCAGCTGCTGCCTCCAACAGCTCCTCAGAAACAGGTTGATATTTTTTGGTTCAGCTGATTCATTCTACAGGATGATTAATTATTGTGTAAAGATAATTTTGTGTTTATTGGTTTGGGACATGAGAATTTATCCCTCTATCTCCTGATGCTGCAAACATAGGCAGTAGCAAGGGGCTACTCTTTCACTGACCTCTGCTGTGGAGTCATGTTGCATTTCTCACTCTGCTCACTGAATTTGGTCCTTAGCTTGCATTCCACAAGGTGTCAGTCCACATATCTGCACTCTGGAGAAGATATTTAATATTTTTATGTTCCGATTGCATCTGAATGAAGGTTGCATCCAAACAGTCATTGACTGTTAGGGTAATTTGTCCTGGAACATCCAAAAAAAGATGCTTCACCCTCTGATTCTGGAGGCAGGACCATCAGCATTCCTGTGCAGCAGGAGTGACCTGTGTCTGCCCAATGCATAGCAGTAGTTTAAATAGCTAATAGTGTGTTTGAGCTAAGAGTGAGGGAGAATATGAAAGAATATTATAATTGTGCATAACAGAAATTTCTATAATTAAAAATGGAATTCTCTAGCATTGGAGCAGAAATAGCAATTTTCTACCCAGTGAAGCTCCAAATTATTTTAAAGGGAATTAGATGTATTCTCCTGGACTGTGATCATTCTGAAAGATTTTTTGATGCTAAACTGTCTTTGAATATTGGAAAGAGGGAACTGTGTTGTCCTCATCCACTGCTAGCTTGGAAGTTAAATCATCACAGTCAGAAGTGTCATGGCTTTTGGATTTGTTGCAGAGTTCTGTTCTCTTTGAAGGATTCTCACATGATTATAGCATGGGAAGTATCTTCAATTGTGTATTTCCACACAGGTTTTTTGCTGCATTTGAGACTAGATTAATATTGGCTTTGAATGAAGTTGCATCCCAAGAAGCTACTTTTATGAATGAGTAGTTAAAAGGTGCAGGAGGTTCCATGCACAGGCCAGGGAGCTCTGGGTGAGCAGAGACCTGCAGAGCAGGCTGAGGTACTGCAGTGTCCAGGAGCTTTGTGGCCCAGGGACTCCCAGATGTGCCATCCCACAGTCCCTGCAATGCAGTGCAAAACTGAACAACCCCTTTATTTTTCTTGTGGGTTTTTTGTTTGTTTGTTTGTTTGTTTGTTTTCCTTTTTTTTTTTTTAATTTTTTCCCCCTCCATGAACTTTTCCCCCTCCAGAATTGTCTCATGTTCTGATCAACCATCTCAGCAAAACCCCCAGTACCATTCTGGATTTTTTTTGGCTCTCCCAAACCTGATTTTCTGCATACCAGAAAGTGCCTAGATGGGCTCTGGAGATACTGGTAATGAAATATTTGGGATGTGTGTTTGAGCACTGTCACCAGGCTGCCCTCTCGTTCATTTCCACTGCAGTTCACTCAAGGCTGTTGCCATCTAGCCCAGGTTTGTCCAAGCAGTGTTTTCCAGGCTAGGAGCCTCATGTGGTCTCACATCAAGTATCAGCCCTAGGGTAAACTGTGTTTGTGTGACTCATTTTACTGAATGTTTGTCAAGTGAGTGTTTGCTGATATCAGAAAATACCCTGCAGGCTGGCTCTGGGCTGGTCCCATTGGTTCAGGGTGCTGGTTTTGGAATGGTGGTGGAAGGATGGGCTCCTTGGTTCAGCTTGGCTGTGGTGAGTTGGGTGTAAATCATAGCACAGCGATGGCTGTTTGCCTCCATTAGCTCTGAATTAAATATTGCTGCTCTGCCCTCGGTGCTGACAGCCAGTGTTCCTGCTCAGCAGCACAGTGCTGGGCTCTGACAGCCTGTCCCAGGGCAGGGAATGCCTGACCCGGCCTCTCACCCAGTGCTGGGGACAAGAGGGTTCAGTTTGTGCTGAATGTACTGGGTGGGCACCCAGGGGAGCCTCTGCAATTCCCAGTTCTGCCACTAACTTCTACTGTGACCTAGAATAAATCATTTAATCTCTCTTTCTGCAGCAGCTCTCCCTTGGGGAGAGAGGTGGGAGCAGCAACAACAGGTTCCTCTGTATTATCTGCTTTAGGACTGTATTTTTAATAAAGTGTAGCACCAGATATCTACTTAATGAGTTGCCTTCTGAAAACAGGTCTGTTTTTACTTGCACTGAAGACTTAAACCCACACCTCACCATGGCTTTTGCCTCTGTTGGGGTGCTAGGGCTTTGCTGTGATGCAACAGGAGAGAACACTCACTGCTGCAGGGTCCTGTCGGTGCTGCTGGTCCTGCCACCTTTCCCCTCACTGGCCATGCCCTTCTTCTCTCAGGGAAAGTCTCCAGCTGTCCCCTGATGTCTGTGTTAAAGCAAGAGCCAGCCAAATGCTGTCCTACCTAACAGCATGGGGAGGTCAGGCGAGGGAACATATTTTACTTGCAGAGCTGACATAATTGTTTAAAGCAAACAGACAGCTCAACATTTTTGCTAACTTACAAAATCTGGCATCTCAGGAGAACGTGTTTGGACTCAGCAAGGCCATTTTCACAGGCAAAGCATTGTCATTAGTCTGCATGGTTGGCATTGCTGCTGGAGAGGCTCCTTTTTGCTCTGAACGAGATGTATATTCATGGACTGAGAGCTGCCTGGTTTTGTTTCCATGCTGGCCGTGTGGGTTTGCTGGGCTGGGATGTCCGTGAGCAGGCACTCGGCTCTCCCAGCTGCACCAGCACAAAAGGTCTGGTCACTGCTGCTGGATTGTCAAGCAAAGTGTGAGCTGTGATTGTATTGAGGCCAATGCAATCATATCACCTGCCAGTCTGGGGAAAAATAGGGTCTAAATAAGATGACGAGTGAATGATGTGGTCAGAATTAAAAGGATAAACAGCATCTTTCCCTTAATGAGCTCTGTTTAACATGTGAGAAGCCCCACACATGCTTTATCTGTATTCTGACCAGCGAGGAGCCTTGCCCAGACTTCATACAACAATTCATCACGGCCGATTTGTGCAAGGCATATTTGAGATGTAAGATGTGTGACTCAACCTCTTTTATTCCCTCATTAATTTTCTATTCTGCCTGAAATGGGTTCTTAGAGTGCTCATCACCAGGGTTTAAGCTGGTGAAAATGGGGCGTTGGGATTTCTGCTCTTATTTTTGTCACCGTGGTTGGATAAAGGGGCAGATGTACAAACACCTGGGCTGGGTGTCCTGTGCCACCAGCACCTGCTTCCACCTCTGACTGCTCCCGGGCATGGGAAAGTCTGAGAACAAGGCTGATAATTGCTGTCTTCATTGACAATCTTTCCAAAAAAACTGGTGGCTGAAAAAAAGGAGTTTGAAGTTTTTAGCTCGTTTTGATATTTCTGAAGACTTCACCTGAAAGTTCTTGAAGGTGTGGGATTTTTGGTGAAGTTTGTGTGTACATCTGTGTGTCTCGTGCAGGTTTGCTCTCCTGCTCTGTTCTTGTCTCCCTTTCAGCACTCCTGCAGGTGCTTCTCACTGTGCCTTTGTGCTGCATGCTTTATATGTCTTGCTGCTGTGATGTGTATTAACTTCTCAGACTCCCAAGGGCTGCAGAAGATGAATGGCTTTATCTATAGGATTCCAGTAATAATCCATTTGTGTATGAAACACGCTCCCCAGTATTAGTGCATCGCAGAGGGCTGGCAGTATCTGATAGCTGCAGAGGAGGGTGCGGGCAGCAAGTGTGATCTGAGCTGCACCTCGGGCTCTCCTGATAACTCCTGACAAGTCACTTAAATCCTCTCTAGTGCACTGGATCCAGAGGCAGACGTGGCTCAGCTCCACAGATACCTGGGGTGCTGCGTGGCTTCCTGAGCTGATTAACACCTGTGAGACACTTTGTCCTCCAGGAAAGGGCAGCTGGTGAGTGCTGCCCTCACAGCAGTGAATTCAGGCACTTTCCTGGGAGATACGTGGTGGTGTAAGAGGGCTTGTGACGCTAAGCGTGCTCTGTGGGAGTGTTAGAGAAGAACCAGCCTCCTGCAAATGCCCACCTCTGATGGAATTGGGCTTTTCCAGTCGTTTCAGGTAGTGCCTGTGGCAGCATGACAGTTCACTCCAGTGTGCAGGGGTACTGTCCACTGGCTTCTGATTTAATCTCAGTCTAGGCAAAAAAATGTCGCCTGTGCCAATCAAGAAGCACAAAGCACACAGTAAGCACAGCTCAAAAGCTGCATTACCCTTATCTATTAGTAATGATCAATTAGCATGAAGGTCAGTGGGCAGCCTGGAAATGAGTCAGATAAGAAGGGCAGAAGGAGGACTTGAATGGAGAGGAAATTTTTGATTCATATTTGGCGTTTAAAGTCATAACTCTGTAACAGTGGGGGCGGAGGGTAGCGTTAAGTAGTCCTGCTGTCACACTGACTCAACCGGAGTGTAAATCATGCTGGGAGAGTGCTGTGGTTTTTCCTGGTGCTAAAGCTTTATATTGTACCACGGAAGGTATTGCAAGCTGCAAGAAGTCCTCCTTGCCTTCCAGCCCACCCTAAAAATCCTTGGCCAGTTTAACTCCCCTGGCATGGCACAGCACCATGGGGCTTAAAATTCTGGTCCCTGGCTTGCACCAAAATGAGCAGAATTGACAGTGAAGGGTAGTGCATCCAATCCTCCCAGGCCAGCAAAGGGCATCTTCCTCACAAGATACATCAAAGCTGTTCCTGAGTATAAGAGCTGATGTCTGAAGCAGCTTCTCTGCATTAAAACAGACAAGTGAACAGTGGTGCTTGCCACAAATTTCAGACAGTGTGATACAACCTTTCCTGTTTTCTCATGTTTACATGTCCCAGGTTTTTTCTGTTGTGGGGCAGGTTGGTGGATGGGTGAGAATCAATCTGTCACTTTCCAGTGTGTGAAGTTTATTTCTACTTATTTCTCCCACACACATGCATGAGTGCCAAGGCTTAATAAAACATTGCACCTGTGAGTGCAGGGACACACGAGCACTGTGCCTCCAGCCTCTGCCCCTGAAACACCATATGATCTGGCCCACAAGCTTAAAATATCCTGGTGAAATGATGTTTTTAAGCAGGAGAGCACTACACACAGAGTCTCTTCTGTTTTCTGGAGGCTAATTAACCCCCTTTAAGAGAGAGAGGGTAGTGAAATAGGTGCTCCTGATACCAAGCAACTGCACTGCCTCTTGAAGATGATGAAACATAAGTACAAAAGAGAATAGGTAGGGGTAGGTTAAACCCACTGTTCCTGCCTCTGACAGTTTACTTTGATGAATGCACTCATTCACTCAGCTTCACCATTTGGATCCTGCATAATCAGAGATAACAGGCGGATGGTTTGCATGAATAACTAAGTTTGTCATGTTTAATTTTCTTTAAAAAAAGAAACAGCAGTTGCTTTACCCTCATCCTTCAGGCCCAATACATATTTATAAATTGTCAGGAAATGAAAAGCCTTTTAACAGCACGCAACAAGCATGCAAAGCTACCAGAAGAAATAACTGGGGGAGCAGTGAGTGTGGGGAGCAGCACAGCCCACCTGCAGCTCGTGTGGGCTCACCTCGTGTCACCTGCAAAGCTGGTGTGGGCAGAGGATGCTGAGCAGGCTGTCTGAATTGTTAGGAAGCATGGCACTGATATTTGTTTTGTGTTCTTCAGACAGTGTCTTCTGACAGCTTGACATTGTGCAACAAGGAGCGTTCAAACTGAAAAATAAACCTGCCTTTGGCAGTTAGCTGGTAATTCAGCGACTGACTGTGCTGCTTAATATTTGATAGGGCACTTGCTTTATAGTGCCTATCCCATCACTGACAATTTCCTAAAAACTACAAAAGGTCCAGCTGGAGTTTGCGTGGAGCAAAAGGGCGGAGGAGCGCTTTGTGCAGAGCACTGCTCCCAGCAGTCACACCATCCCCTCCAAAGCCAGTCCCAGCTGCCCTGGGAGCTGTGAACGGTGGAAATGTGAAGGTGAAAGCACTGAGTAGTGCTGTGATGGCTTTGGTCCAGGACCAGCCCTTCCCAGCCTATGCTAGGCTTAGGTGTGGGCATCGTGGCTACTCTTCAACACTGCTAACGTTACAATTAAAAAATATCCAGTCTCTTTATTAAGCAAATGATTTCTGCAGAGAATAGTATGATATATTAAAATGTCTGTGTAAAAAGCTCCCAAGGGAGAAATTCAGGAGAAGAAAGATTGGATCACTAAAACTGAGAGAGAAACCAGGATCTGCTAATGTGACGCTGAAAGAAGATGGCCAAATCTAGTTAGAGGGTCTTCTAACCAGCATGGCTTTTTTCATAATCATCCTATCAAGATGATCTTTGCAATAGGCGACCTCTGACTTCAGTACCAATATATATGTCACCAGACACAAATCCCTCAAGAGCTAACTCAATGATATCTCAAGTAAGAACTACTGGGCAGGAGCACAATCCGATTACTGGCGTGTTTGCAGCCTGGGAGGCACGGGAGATCTATGAATGCTGAATCCACAGAGAAGCACCAGGGCAGGAGCACACCAGGCCCCTTGCAGTGGCCCTGCTGGCTGCCCACTCCTGGCCCTCCGCAAGTCTCACTGATGGCACGTGGCTTGTTACCACAGTTTTCCAAAGAAGTAAAACCCTGAGTTAATTAGGGATCCCCCTGCTGGATTATAATTTGACTTCAGCATCAATTAAAACAATCTCAGACTTGCTTCAAGTTGCAGTCAATTTGTCACACCCTGAAAAGCCCCAGATCACTGGCAGGGTGGGTGCCAGGGTCGCCTGTTGTCCCCAGGGAGCCTGAGTCCCTTGTCTGGGCTACACAACCTCTGCTGAGCAGCGTGGTGCTGAAAGGCAGTGTCAGTGTGCGTTAGAGTGCAGCGCTGGATGCAATGGTAAAACCGATAAATCTTACCAAAAATACCACTGAGGTGAAAAGTATGAAGTGTTTGCCACTAGTGGCTGTCTGTGGAATAGAGAATAATAAATTAGCAAATTCAAAACCACATGGGCCTGTAAAATGTTTCCCTGCTGAAATTATATTACGAAAAATCTTTAAAACATCAGTCCCTTCACTTTTATAGACCCCACTTCACCAGGCGCTTCTGCCTGTGCTCAGTTTTCAGCGTGTGAGCTGTTGTGCCAGTGCTAGGGGAAGAGTGCAGGCTGAGAGTGCTGGCATGTGGGAACGTTTGGCTGGATCAGCCTGTGGCCAACACTCGTGGGAACCTGGCCAAGGGTGGGCGTGAGGAGCCTGATTCTCATTTACCTCGAGGTGCCTGTACAGGGCTCCCTGGGCGAGCAGGGCTCCTGCAGCTGAGCCTAAGTGTGTGCGAACACTAACCGTGTAATTAATTTAAAATCCCCGGAGTTAACCCAAAACAGTCCCCCAGAGGTGCCGGTAGACCACAGGCACGTGCTGGCTGCAGCCTTGTCCTTGCCAGCGAGGGTGCTGCGCTGGCAGACACCCCACAGCCACGGCGGGGTCTTTTCACTGTCACCTCCCTCCCGCCCTGGCCACAGCCCCTGCAGGGCCCAGGAGCCCCAGGCCACCCCTCCACCCTGAGCAGCTCATCTGCTGTCTAGACTGGAGAGCCTGGTCTCAAACAGAGACATTAACATCCCCGTTAATGGGGATCTCTGTGTTGCTACATAGTCTGAATTGGCCTCTATTACTTATTAATGAAGATCCAAAAGTGCATGTACTTAAGACCTTGCTTAGCTAAGGGGAGTCTTCTAGGGCCAATTTGAGTCCTATTTAATGACTAATGGCTATTGAGACATAATGTCCACTAAGCAGACATCACATCCTATTTAGTATTTAATGTTTAAATATTTAATTAATTAAACACTGCCAAATATTTAATTAAACACCATCAGAGCCATCCTGACACTTCCACTATGCATAATGCAAAGGAAATCAGGGGTTTTCTTACCAGCCCCACAAGTAATGCAGACTCAGCCTTACTCAGAAATAGCTGGGGTCTGCATAGCCAAAATACCTGCAAACACACACAACAGAGAGGGCAGGTTATTAAAAACCTCCTCTTTTTTATTTTTTTATTTTTTTTCCTCCAAATGAGCTGAACTAAATGCTTTGTTAGTAAATCAGGCTCTGAAGTGACATGTAGGCAGAGCGGTGGCACCGTGTGCTGCACTGCAACAAGAATGCTATGCTTGTATATTGACTTTTAATTATTTAAAAGTAAATGATTGCTACTTAGCATGGCATACCTGCCAGCAGTTTACACTAGTTTTGCTTAAATATTTACTCTGCTATTCAATAAAAAATGAGTCTACTGAAGCAAAAAATGAGAACATACCATATCACATGACCCCTCTCCTACCTGTGGCATGCCAACTTCACAAAGATTTATTCACAAAGAGATGCTAGCTTTTGACGGTTTTCCTGGACTAACCCAAAATACATGTTTCAATTAACCAGATAGATATCCAGGTACAACCAGGTTGTAATTACCAGCTTTTGACTTTCAGTTTCATATTTACTTATGGAAACTTGGCACTTCACTACATGAAGATCTTTAAACCCCAGTTTCAAAATCTGGACAGTGAGCATCATTTAGGGCTGAATTGCTTATTTGAATATTTTATTACCAAGCTCCATCCTCTGATGTGTGCTGAAGCTGCTAGGTCATGTTTCATCACGCCCAGCCTGTGTGGGGTTGTCTCACTTTAATGTTCCCACATGGGATCTCTCGCTAACAAGGAATGTGGCTACCAGTTGGAAAAACCATTAAAGTCACATCATTTTAATGCTTGAATTCAAGCCATCTATTAATGAAATGAGGATACATATTTTGGGCTTTCTTTAGAGGATCTTACACTATCTTATTGGCTACTCCAGACAAATTATCTTTCCCTGTAAAGAGCTGATGCTTCAGTTGCTCAAATTGGGTTTTACTTATACAAACAGGAAAAAAAAATTGGACTGAATGCTATAAAAAGCCTCTATTGTTAGGGGACCTTTATCTCTCAAGTTCAGTGATGCTTTGCTTTGTCCATTTGCATTTATTGAACAATCAGTTGCCTGAACAGCCAGGAGTTTGCCTACATCTATAGGCTGCTGGGATGTTCTGAATTTTCATGTTCTTCTGCCCACTCAAGCAATAACCTCAAACTACATTTATTCCTTTCACTTCTGTGCTCCTTAGTCTTTTAAACAAAGGTATATTGCCACCCAAAGAATGGAGGGGAAGGTAAAACGCCATTGGGCTAATGCTTTGCCCAAAAATAAATGCTAACTGGGCAGGATGGAGGACTCATCCACCTCATTTAATGTAACAGGCGTCTGATGGTCTTGCTTGATGTAGGTCATATCTTTTAATTACTTTTTACTTTATTCTCACGTGTACACAGCCTGCCTCCCCATCTCATTGAAAGCGGCCAGTGGCCTGTGTACCAGAGGTGCAAAAGTGCAGGGAACTGGCCCCTGTGAGCAGGGGGGGGGCGGTGGGGACAGCGACTGGGTGTCTGGGGGCTGGTCCCCGTGCTGGGGAGCCGAGGAGGGACAGGGGATGGAGAAGGCACCGGCCTCCTCCAGAAAGCCGCTCTCTTCAGAGGGAGCTTCCCTGGCTCGGCCAGCGCGGCGTGCGCCTGCTGCACTTGTCACATTTACCAGGGGACTCGGTCCCAGCTGCAGCCCAGGCCTTTCTGTGCTCATTTATTATTCAGCACGTCTTGACTGCTTAATTGCGGAGATGTGTAGCAGTCTCTATCAGCGCGAGAGCTCTTTTGGGGAGAAAATCAGTGTGGACAGCAATTCCACGTCTGCATTCTCAGTTTATAAAGAAACTCCCCCTGCCATCTGCCATCACCCCGCAGGTCCCCAGATACGGTTGGCAGCCGCTGAATTTGGTGCCCTGTGCGGGTTTGCACCGCTGGTCGTGCTTTGTAGCTGCAGTCAAACCCAGCCCCGCTCGTCCCAGGCGGCGGCGGGGGCAGCCCTGTCACAACCCAGCCCTGTCACAGCCCAGCCTGGTCACAGCCCCAGCCGTGTCACAACCCAGCCATGTCACAACCCAGCCCGGTCACAGCCTCAGCCCTGTCACA
>VXBQ01000057.1:0-120519 GCA_013400175.1 Phainopepla nitens
AACACACGTGCTGTACCTACAGCTGCCGTGCTTGAAGCACTGTTCCATGGAGCAGAACACTTACAGCGATCAGCAAACATCTCCCCCCTCAGCCAGGCCAGGGTCTGTCTCTTCGTGTCTGTCCCAGTCTTGGTCCCGATGATTGGGAGGAAAAACGAGAACTTTGGGCCGATCCTTGCAGCTTTTAAACTCTAAAGTCCCTATTTCATGGATATTTTCTCCCCTAGTCACTGCTATGCTGAGCTACCCACCACCTGTCTACCGTAATTGTAGGAGGGATCATTGGAAGTGGCACATTTTTGAAGTAAGAGCAAGAGAGATGCTAAAGGCTTTTGTGAATTAGGTAAGGAATGAGAAATGGGAGATCCTATCAATGAGATCAAAGAAAACTGTACAAGTGAGATATGTATGTCTCTGTGTTCTGCCTTGTAATTCAACTTTAACACTCATGAATGCACATCATTAATTTAAGAAAAAACTCAGGTAAAATTTTGAGGGAAATTTGTACAAAGCATGTAGATAAACCTTTGCTATGCTAGAAGACTTTACTGAACTTCCAGATTAAACTAAATATGACCACTGGCTCACTCCTAAGTGAGGTATACAGCAATGAACAGTGTTTATAGATGCCAGACCAGTCATGCTGGGGGCTTTCAGAGCTTCAAAAAGTAAAGGTAGAACACCATATTATCTTTATTTTGCCCCTGCCTGAAGTACAAATAGAAAATGTGTCTTCTTACACTGCAAACTGAAAATATTCAGTGCTGCTCTTTTAATATATTCTAATTTGTCCTGTGTTCCGACAGTCTGCACAGGCCCTCTGAGACATAACACCCCGAAAACATTGCTGCAGTTGTCAGTCAAAGACATGGTCTCTAAAGTGCTAATTCTGAACAGCTGACATGTTTAAAGACATGTTACTCCATGAACATGTCACAACTGCTTGTCACACATATAAAGAAAGACATTTTGTTTTATTTACTCACCTTCCTCTCAAGGAGTGGCAGACACCTCATACTCATGGCATTGCACATCCATTGGAAATCATCATGCAGAGATGGCAGCAGTATGTGCCTCCCTATTTGCATTTAATGTAATCATATTAAAAGTTTGCTGTAGCAAGATCTTATTACAGCAAAAACAAACAAAAAAGGAATACATTGAGCAGGAATATACACTACTTTTTGTCAGTGCACAGCTCAACTTAATTTTGGAGATTTTAATTTCATGAGGAACAATGTTTGAGCTTCCTTATTTCATCAGAGTTTTACTGCTAGAGTAAACAAGAAAGAGAGAGGTCTTGCAGCAATCACTCTTGAAGGCCATGCACTGTAAAAATGATAATAATATTTGGAAACTGGTAATGCCAATATAATTTTTATACTTTACAACAGGAACACCACAAATACATTTGCCTCTGTTAATAGCTATGCTAGTGAACCAAAGCAAGTGACTGAAGTGTAGCATTCTGCAGATCACTAAAGTGAATTAAGCATTATAAATCAAATTGTGTTTTGCTTCTGTTATTTTCTCTATAAAAAATATTTTTTCAAGTTTTTAAAGGGGAAACCTGGCAGTTTAGTTAATTATATTTTCCTTTTTTGTTGCAGAACTAGCTCTTGTAGATTGTGCTGCCTAACCAATGCCATCAGCAAGTTATCTCAAGTACATCTTGAGCAGCTCTGCATATTTCAGCACAGATTTTCTTTGAAAAGATGACTTACATAGATCCATCTGCAAGAAGAAGCTAATTTGGTAAGTTTTGTGGGAAATAGAAAAGGTGGAAAACTCTCAGAAGCTGTGTGAAAGCAGATCTCAGAATAGAAGAATGCAAGGACAGAAAACAATAAGAATATGTTTTTGAGCTGTGTAGAGATAGGTCTTAGAGAATATGGTGAGCAAGATAATAGAAAAATGTAAGTTTAATAATGAAGCTTTATCCATTGTTTTTAAGCTAAAACAAGCAAGCATTGTTAGAAGCAGAAACTATGTGTACCTCTAATGATTGGCTTGAGCAAACACTTGTAAGCTTTTAACATTATTCTATTGGCTGGAAAGTTTTTAAAAAGGCCATGTAACCAAGAGAATTTTGGCTGCTGTTGTTGTGGCATGAGTTCTCACTATCTTTTTTTTCTCACCTTGTAATGAGGCTGATGATGAAATAAAAGCTCAAGGAGTGCCTGCCACCCGTTATTGATAAATACAGATCCAACAAGTTTTAGTTCAAAAGACACTTAAATGTCTTGCAAAATAGAGGCAGACTCTGAACCTGAAGTAATTTTCTTTTTGAATGCTACTAGATGATTGTTATTGAGGAGAGAAGGAAGGAGGGGTAAAGCATGCCTGGAAAACATTGCTCGTCACTAGCCTGTACTGCTTTGAGAAGAATTGTTCACTCACTTCAGCAGATATTTTTCTCCAAATATTCCAGATATTGTACAGATTTAAAGCACTTTCAGATCATTTTTGGCTCTGTTTGGCCATCTCCATTTTTTCAATGTAACACTCAGACCACTACAGAGACCACAAATAATTATTCATAGTTTTGAGCAGTTGAAGAGTAATTACTTGAGATTTAATTGCTTCAGTAAAGTGCCTAGTATTCTCTGCCTTTGTAGCAACCATTATGTTTTCAATCCAGAATATTCAGAGATCATGAACTCTGTCTGGTATTTGGTGTCATTCATATGATTTTTCATGACAGCTGTTTTTTTGCAGGGGCAGCTTAGAGTGTGGAGGAGTTCCTTTTCTTTCTTTTTTTAAAAAAAGAAAGAAAGGTAAGAGAAGCAGGGTACCTTAATGAGGAGCTGGAAAAGAGAGGGAAGAAGGAAGGAAGACGCCTACACTGATACAGTTAAAATGGCAAAATCCCCTTTATTCTGTTGTGCACATTTCTTATATATGGTAAAATAGTTTACATTCCAATCCTGACTAAGATTCTGCCTAATTGGCCCATTATTTTAACCTGTCTCTAAAACACCCTATAATTGGTATACTTTGCAGAAACATAGATTAGACTATTTTCAGCTGCATCACAAACTCAGGCCTTTACAGGCCTCTGCAGGCCTCAATTAGGCCACAGTTTGGAGAAGGCTGGATTGCCCAATTTCTGCAGAGGCACTCCGTGTCCCCGCTCAAGGAGGAATTTGTCTACAGGTAAGATTTTCACAAAATCACTTGCTTTGTTGATTTGGAGTTTTAGTAAATTTTAGTAAACTTTGCACTGCCAGCAGTGCAGGTGACATCTCAGCAAAGCAAGTAGAGAGGCAGAATCAGCTCCCTCAACTTCTTGAAGCAGCCCAGGATACAGTTAGCATTCTATTATTGTAGTCACTGCAAACAGTAAGATATGACTATGTTAGCCATTGCTTCTGACTTCATTGTTTTCCATTTGAATGCCAGAATAAATACCCAGAGATCCCAAATAACTGCAGGAGTGAAACTCTGATGGATCCTGCCGATGGTCGTGGCAGACTGTGCTAAGCCAAGGCTGCTGTGGGGCTTCACTCCACTTCTAGCTCGACCCCATGGGTGCTCAGCACAGACAAAGGGCTCTGTTTGTGTAACCTGTTTCTGGGAAAGGATGGAAATAAGCATTACTGCTTCCCTGCCTTCTCTCCACCACAAGCAGCCTGACAGTCATCTGAGTAGCAGGGACTTGTCATGCCTGCCTTCGTCAATAACGAAATTAAAATCTTGATTGCCATTAAAGGAGCTTTTTTTTTTTTGCATTTTTGCTAGGCTGTAACAAGCATTTCAACTGTTCGTTTGTGTAAATGTTGCAAGATAGGGTGTAACCTGTAGACTAACTAATTAAATGCTCTTTGATTTTGAGTGAAGTGTTTGGTACAGTCTAGGCAACAGAGTCCAATTAGCGCTGGATGTTTAATGGAACTAAAGACACATGAAAAGCGAAAGGTGCTGAAATAAAAAGTCAGTGAGAGAGATATGAAGATAAATGAGAGGGAAATAAGGAAAACAAAATAATCGTCTGCTGTGCTAGAAATACCATTCCCTCAGAAAAAACCCTACTATATTAATTATGAAAATTTGAAAAAATCCAATCAATTTCAATGTCCAGCTGTTTAGGATAATATAATGGCAAGCTATCCAAAACACATTATGTCAGCAAGCAACAAATTAAGGCATTTTGCACTATCTCACTGCATTTCATTTCTTCCAGGCAACAAATTCACCCCAGTATTTTTACAATAGAATAAAAACTGTATGTATTGCTTTGTGAGCTATGATTCACAGCCTCTCAGCAGGAAATTGAATGTTTGCCTTAACAGCACCTTCCTCTGCCTGTAAATGTAGCCAATTTGTGGTTTTCCTCAGCTGAGAAAAATGTGGATGCAACTTTCGATTAGTATGTAGTTAAGTCCATGAAAAAAACAAAAAAACCCCAAACAAACAAGCAAAAAACCAAACCAAAAACCTAAAAAAAAGCCCACCTCAATAGCAATAAACTTTTATTCAATGTATGTGTTCTCTCTGAGAAGGGATTAAGCTGAATGGTTTAGGAATAACAAAGCTAGATTGCCCCCCCAGCTCTGCACTAATTCCCTGGTACTGTCATCTGCTGAAGCGCTGGGAGCAAATTGTACCAAATCAAGTGAGCCAAAAGCTGTGGCTCACTTAGTTATTCAGCACCTCTCATTCCCAAGAACCACCTTGTTTTGCAAAGGGGAGTTAGTTTTAGTTTTATGTTTGGTGGCACACTTGGTTTTCTCCTGTTTTCTTTTAGGGCTTTTCAGTGTATTTCCACTTTATTTATTCTGAAGAAAAGCAAATGAACAAAGGAGTCAGGAAGCCATTAATATACTGTACATATACTACTAACAGTAGTTCCTGAATAGGATGACTTAGAAAAAAATCCAAACCAAAAAACCCCACCAAAACACAAACAAACAGACAAACGAAAAGAAAACAAACACCCACAGCAATTGCAGTAGAAAACCAGATTCCTTCATCCTGCAGCAGCACGTCAGTAGATTTATAATCCAGCCCTTGCTTTCTAAGAAATAACATTTGCCTGGTGATGTACAGCATCTCTGCCTGGGGGATGCAGTAGGGCAAGGATCCCCCCAAGGGCAAAGCTTCCTGAGGAGGAACGTGTGCCCTGTGCTCTCTGTCAGACTGCTGGGAAGCAAAGATGGGCGGCTATGGGTCAGTGCAATGCAGAAGTGGCACCTGGTCCCTGTCAGATAAGAAGAACAGGAGCTTGAGCAGCTCAGACTTTGTTTAGCTGTTGTGGGGCTGGAATAAAAATGGCTCAGTGGTTCTGGAAGCCCCTCCTGCCTCTGAGCTCTGTGGCTTTTCTCCTCACACCTCACTGCCCATACAGAGTGTCAGACGATGTTTGCCTTCCACATAAAGCCATCTCTTCAAAACATAGAAACCAGGATAATATATTCCTGAGCTGGGTTCCTGTGCAGCACTGGGACATGCTTCCTGGGAGAGGCCCCAGTAACTCACATAGCCAGGATAAACTTTGATAAACTTGGTAGAGATTAGCAAATGCTTGGTGGGCATCACAGTGCAGCCTTGGAGCACAGGAGCTGCTTTCCTTCGGGTCAAAAATAAACAATATTAAATAAATTAGAAAAAAAAAATTGTTCCAGAAATACATCAATGTACTTCATCTGCATATTGGAGTTCATCCCAGGGGACCAGAATCAACTTAGTTCAAAACAGCCTTCCTGACGTAGGTATAGCCTGAAAACCAGATATTTAACACTGTTTCTCAGTACCAATATCTTTCTATTACTATTTTCCAATGTGCAGCTGCAGCCACGTTGCTCAGATGATGGGTTAAATGCTTTCACCTTCTCTACTTGTCAGTCCTGAAGCTACTGCTACTGCTGAGAAAAGGAAAGAATTGACTCAGCAGTCACAGCAGCAGGGTTTCATATAGATCAGCACAGCATACAAGGTGGCACCATATGTTCCTGCCCTTCAGCATCTAACAAATATCAGTTAATTCCAGCAGGCATCAACAGAGAAGCAAATACTAATTAGAGATTTGGAGAAAGTGGTGGTATTAGCAGTCTAAATATTGGGGGAAATTCATGCTATGCTTAGAGGCATTTGAAGGACAAACTGAAGGTCACCTGCATATTTGCATTTAAAAAGCTTTGATAGCAATCTGCCACCCCCCACTCCCCGCAACATGCTAAACCAGAGTTACTTGGTCAGAGGAGATTTGGAAAACAGGCTTAGAAGTTCATATTGGGTACAGTAAAGAACAGGCTCTTGTGTGAGTGGCTAAGAGGAAGAAGATACTGAGCTAAAGGAAAGATACCTTCACTCTGGAGTTTTGAGAATGTCACAGAGCACCTTGGTGCTGCTTATCCATAACTAAGTAACAGAATAAGAAACTATCATTTCTTCAAAAGTACAAATTTATGTAATTTCAATTATTTTTGGGGATCTACCCCTGGTTATATATGATACATTTTATTCAAATTTACTGCAGTCTTTATTAGGCATTTATTCTCTATGACTGGGAAGCTTGCATGGTGACAAGGAAGAGGGGACTTAAGAGTTCCTATTCCATAGATAGAGACAAAGAAGAGATAGATCTTATTTTCTTTCTTTTTTATGGGATATTTGTTATATCTACTAATAAAACCTGCTGTTTTCTTTAAAGTCTTTTAAATACTGTGACTTGGTGACAGGAGTCTACTGCCAACAAGGGAGTGGAAGTTGCAGGTAGGGGCTCTGTTTAAGTGAGCCCTAGTGGCAGATTGAAACACTGCAAGATCAAAGTTCAGCCTTAAGAGTTTGTGCACCCAAGCTCTTTCAAAGATTCCAGTCCAGAGGATTAGAATATCAGCAGCAGTGACATAATCTTCAGTCTATGCAGTTGATAAAAAAAAAAAAACAACAAAAAAACCCCACCCCCAAAAAANTAATCAAACCCAATCCAGAGTTACATGCAGGTCTGTATTTTGCAAGGCAGCAAGAGGAAGCAGGGCTAGAGCACCTAAAGCCATGGAAAAGTAGCTTTCATAACACTGACTACAATTTAACAAAGCCATTGACTCTTGTGAAATCCCACCCCAGCACCTACAACCTGTCAGACAATTTCTACTGCAATGTATGCTAGCAACCAGAACTATTTGCACAGAAAAAAAATAGAGTAAGGAATAATTATTGAGTTTCCAGGTGTATTTTCATAGAATTTAGAAGTTTTCTTTTCCTCCAGTGCCAGGGCAAACAAAGTCTCTGGAGATTAACAACCCAAGTATTCCTTTTGGAGCAGAGGAAATTCATACCACTGGTAGCGTGTTCTTGTCCATCAACTATTCTTTGTTTTCCAATGTAGGTTAGTGCAGTCCCTTGTTTTTCTGCTTTGTTTTGGTTTCAATTTCTTTCTCTGCAGAAACTTTATTAATACTGGAGGTAAAATGACAAAGAGCTAGTTCAAACTTAGAAGACGAGAAATGTGGAAAACTCTACCCCACGGCTGGTTTTCATGACTGATTAAGTAGAAACAACTGGAGCAACAAGAGTACTGCAAGGTCTGCATGTCATCTGCTATTCACATGGATTAGTGCAGAGAAGGAAGAAATTAAATGGATGGAGCTCAGAAAGGTAGAAAGTATCCTGCAACACTGCTCATGGAATTATTTGAAATGAAACTCCTCAACTTGAATTGATGTGTGATGTTGGGTGTTTCTGAAGTCCCAGCTGTTTCTTTATGAGGAGGAAGGCAAGGGGAGGGAGAGTTCAGCATTGCTGCTTGTGCTTAACTCACCACAGCAATACCAGATCTCTAAAATGAAGTCACAGCCCCAAAGTATGGCCTTTTCACTGTCCATCAGTTCAGATTCCTTTGAAGACTGTGAGTAGCACAAGGTCACCCAACTTCAGAAATCATACAAAAAGCCCATTAAATGCTTACAAGAGAGAAAGCACTGAGATTTGTGAGAGAAACTTTTACACCAAGGACATTCACAAGAACAAGCCACCTTCTAATCCTGAAAATTTGGAAGGCATGTGAGACGTGACTTCAGGAGAGCTTAGTAGTTAAACAAAAATGCAGACAAAATATCAAAACAGATTGTCATTACACCCATAATTGACTATAGTTTCCAGTTCTTTTTTTTTTTTCCTCTCTCCTTGCCTTTCTCAGCCAAGTGAAGAATTTACTTATCAAATCATTTACCTTAAAGTCAGCTATGGCCTGTCTTTGTGCCATTGTCACCATCAGTAGTTTTCCTATTCACTCTAACAGCCCCACATTGATTTTCTTCTAGCTTAGGCCTTTCCTTTAATCCAAGGACTCTAAAATTCCCTGCACTAAGCTTTACTGGACTTCTGAAAGAGCAGGTAATAGTCAGATAATAAACTGACCACAGCCCTAAAGTCTGAAAGAAAAGACAATACTCCGACGCTGGCTAGAGCCTGTTTTGTAATTCGTAAGACCATTTTATTCATGACCGAGACCAAAGAAAACTCTGAATCCCTGTCGGAAGGTTAAGTGCACAGACTTAAAGAGATCTGAGAGGCTCTGTATGTCATATGAAAAAAAGCAAACCCCAAAACTAGAAGACAGTAATGGATGATACCCATGCAGTACAAACAAGTTAAGTACCCTTGCAGTCACACATTTTTGTAGGAATCCTCTGTGTCCTGAGAGCTATATTACAAGCTTCAGGTTTGAGTGGATCCCACATGGACAAAAAGAGAGACGCTCTTTCCTCTGTGCAGCAATCCTGGTTTAATGCAGAACTTATCCCTAGGTCGGGGAAGGGGAAGGATGGCAGCAAGGACCCCTCCCACGGAGCCAGAGAAGAAAGAGGTCGGTCCTACGTGGCTGGGGGGTTTTATGCCCCAGTGGAGAGGGGGAAGCTGGGAAGGGAGACCATCGGCCAATGGGACAGAGGGAGAAGCCAACCTGGGACAGATGCGGGGAAGGGGCCACCACCACAGTGAGAGAGAGAGGGGAGAGTGGGGAAAAACAGAGCAACCTAACACAAACAGGATCTTAGTGCAAGTTAACATACACCCACTGCAAAATCATAACTCCGTGTAAAAACAACAGTGTAGTCCACGACAACACATTTTGCTATTCTAAACACTGAAAAAAAACCCCTCGCTGTGTTTTAAAAAAATCCTAGCCTCTGAGCCTGGGTTTCAGGTATGTTTCATCCCTGGTGGAAAACAATGGAAAAGCCTGAACTGTCAAAGGACTTTTAAACAATAAATTAAAAAAATCCATTTCTGTGGTTATCCTGCTCTCAGGAAGGTGAAATTCAATAGTAGACAGTAAATAGTTTTTGCTTTTTTATCTGAAAAAACTCATAATTTGTGATAGAAACTCCAAAATGCTTAATCCTAATAAGATATATACATAAGATATATTTGATAAACGTGTGATATAGAAAGAAATTACATTTGTGCTTTACTTGTCTATCAAAATTCTTAAGATACTCTTAAGGCTTTGAAAGAGTCTCTTGGGAGAGTTTGGTAGAAAGGAGGATGATGCTTTTGTGATCCGACTGACAGCTGGAAAGGCAGCAGCAATTTTCCTGTTCAATTCAGGCCACTGTATCATAAATGCTGTTTTAAATTGAAGCCTTGATATTGAATGTAAATTGTTTGCAACAAGAAAAGCATTGCTGACCAAAGGACATGTGCTAGGCAGCACAGGTTATCAAAGTAGTATCACCCCAGTTCTTCTGTCTTTAGCAATTCTCTGTGTTACTGCAAATCAAAGGAAAGGTTTGATTCATCTTATTTTGTGAACAAGTTGTAATTTGTGTCCGTAGAGTCCAGTAGATTTTGGAATTAGGATCTGTAGCTGGATCAGAACCGTGGGTGCTCAGCTCTGTGCAGTGGCACTGAGGAAGCACCCATGTTTTGTTTCCTCTCAGCTCATCCAAGAGTTTGAGGTTGTATCTCAGTACAAAATGACACTGAGTTGTGGCACATTTGCCATATTCAGAAATAAATACACAGGCCATTTTTTGACCTCTTGGCTGGAGAAGGAGGTAAGTGAAACTTTTCCATGCTCTGTGTAGTTCTGGGAGGTACTGGGATTTTTGTCACCTGTGTAAGAACCTCAATCAATAAATTGCAAGACAAAGGCAAAAAGGAAAGAAAAAACTAACAACTGTCTAGCACAGAAAGCCCTGCTGAGGCTGCACTCAAAGTGGTTTTACAACATAAATAACAAAAGCAATTTTACAGCTTGGTGCCTGAAGTGACATAGCTGTATGGAAAAATTATTAAAGCAGACAAAAAGCAGATTTTCACATGAGGATCAACCTACACCTATCACTGGGGCTGTGCAAAGTTGTGGGATGGAGGATGGGAGAGAGCACTTTATACCTGGCAGCAGGTTCCAGTAAAAGGAGGACTCCTGATCTTCAGGGTGAGCCTTAACCCCTATTAATGGTACTTAAAGTTAGGGAACACTGAGGGAATTAGTGAAAATAAAATAATTTGCTAAACCTTGTCTATTTAATTGAGCAAATGCTTATCAAGGATTGTTTATTTTGAGGCAGAAAATTACTGATTCAGGAGGATTAGCTGGGGCTGGGAAGTCAATGCCAGACCATAGAACTGGAGACAAAACCTGAATATAGCAGGATCTGAAGAAAGTCAGATTGGCAGAAACTATAAAAGAGTGACAGGGTAAAAGAGTAGAGAGGCAACAGATTGCCCAAGAGGAGAAGACAAAGCCTGGCAAGGATATAGATGCTGAGAAATCAGGGACAATCAGTAAAGCGGGGTTAATAGGATCCTATCTGGATCTTCTAGGCTTCTCCTAGTATGAAGAGATGAGTGCATGACTGAGAAGTATGAGGTACTGTAGGGGAAAAGGAGCAGCAGGACAGGTGTGATGGGGACAGACTGCTCGGGGTCTGCAGTCCCCAGCAGTCCTCAGAGGCCAACCCAGGACACTGGGGTGGGCTGGGGAGCAGTGGTGGGGATGCACACTTGGCTGAAAACTTGGTGTGTGGTAACAGGGACAAAGAAAAAAGGTCTTCCTCACAACCAGAGTTGCTCCTACAACATTCATACAAAGCAAAGCTATTTTGTCTTAAATGGCTTACGTTTTCACTTTTCAAGCTAGGAATCCCATCTATTCTGACCTGTTTGCTATGTTTCAGGTTAGCACAAAATGTACAAATCTTACATGCATAAAAGACAAAGAACTAGTATAATTTAACTCCTAAAATACAGCTTTCTATCATAGCTCTCTGTATTTCTGTTCAACATTTGAAAGGGGAAAAAAAAAATCACTTCTTTGTTTTAAGCTGATTAGTTTACCCTCTAAGTATTTCCTTCCGAATAAGCCATGCTGACCCATCTGTCCACAGATCTCTGTAGCCTGAACTGGACTAGTTTTCCATTATGCCATAATTTACTAAATTTACTAGAAATTTTTAAAAGCAGAGAAAAGGGAAATGTTAAATAAAAAACCTCCAAGCTCTTTTTCTGGATTAACAGATAGTGGGGAAAGTTTGATAGAAAATGGACAGCGGCCACTGTTGCTCTATCAACATGGTGTTCAATTCCATGCAAACTCTGTTAAATTTGTTCTGTTTGTGAAGGTCCAGGCTACAGATGTATACTCCTAACAGCTCAATGAGTTTTCTCAAGCAAAATAGATAGTACACAAGCTTGGGAATGGCAGCCAGGTCATAGGAAGAGAAATTGATCAGGACTGCAAACCCTTCAGCCTGGCACAAAAGAGACTTCTCTAATGAGTGTAACAAGAAGAGTCATGGGTGAAGTAAATTGGATCTAGGCTGCCTGTCTCCATTTTGCAGAAATGGAAAGTAGCTTCGCTGATGGCAAGCAAGAGAAAACAGTATGACCACCACACTACTTTGAAGACAACTCTAAGGAAAAAACTTACCCGCATACAACCAACACATTTCAGCTCTTGGCTTATCAATATGACGTGCAAAGCAGCTGTATGAGATCGTACATACCACTATGGGTTGACAAATTTTACTTACCCTGGGGGAAACTACATTTTTCAGGGTTGGTTCTACCAGGGGTGTAAGATCCAGCAGAGTACAGCATTTATAGCACCACACCACAGAGATCTTGCTCTGAAATGCAGGGAAAGCATTAATTAAAACATAAAGTGCCTATACAGTAATTTTCCCAGGGTTACAAACAATTGCTTTGCTTGACATGAAGACTTAATGTAATGACTCAAATCCACAGAAACAAAAGAATTGGAGGCTACAAAGCATCAGTGTTGGAATTTGTTTCTGCAAAAAGTTCTGGCTTAGTTTTGCTTAATTCATTGCAGTTTAAATTTTTTTTTTCTTTGCTTATAATGATGGTAATTTACCACAACAGGGAGGAAATCCAGACAGGTGTGCCATGGACTGTGTTGTCCTTGACTGGTGTGGGAGTAGCTGGGCTGAGCTGGCAGTGGCCCTGCCATCACTGCCTGAGTGGGGTCCAGCCCTCCTGCCCTTCTCCCTTCAGCCTCACCAAACCATCTTCATCTACCATTTCAAAAACAGCTGTGCTGCTGCTGCAGCTTAGGCCTGCAATTAAATTGCAGGCTGAGGTCTGTAGTGAAAAATGCCATGGGATTATGAATGATCTCAAGCAACCAAAAAGAGGACATCTCTAGCACAAAAGGGCTGCTGCTGCTTGTTGGTGCATCAGGGAAATTGTCCAAGTAGTTATCAGCTGTAATACCATTTACCTTTTGTGATTCAATGAGCTCATACCTCCACATCTTGGTGATATGTAGATACCCAAGCACATGGGTAGATACCCGAAAGCAATGCTTAATGCCCCAGGTTCACAGCTTTCTCAGGAAAAATCTAGTGCTTAAGTGGAAATTCCCAACGAAGCAAAGCTTTGCAGGTAAGCATGGCCTGATTCCCACTTATTTCAAAGAGCTAAATATCTTTGAGGATCTGCTTCTAACTGCTTTATAACTCCAGATTCCAGCATAAGATGGAGCCAGACCCTAAGTTTGCACTGCTCTGGGTTTTCTGTAGCATTGACTAGTTCTTTTACTGGTGTACAGAGGAGCGCTAGCAGGCAAACTCCAGAATGATTCCCATACACCCAAATTTTACAAAGACCACGCTTGGATTGACTGGCACATGGCTCTCATTGTCCTCACCATTTGTTGTCATAGAATTTGAGGATTTGGAAATAACCACACTCTCTCACATCTGCACTTGAAGGGAAACATCTAAAACTTTTTTTTTTAATGTTCTAAATGAATTGCAAGTAACAAGTTGCTATTTCACAGCTGGCATTGATTAATCTACACCCTTTACATCATCTACTGGCCAGAGAGCTCCACCATAATGTACAAAACATGGAAATTAGGCTGGGGGTGCATAGAGACACTGAAATAAAAGCAAAAGCAGCTTTGTGAGAACATGATCTGTTACTGTGTTAGTAAATGGGATCTTTAACCCAAATAAAATATCTGAGTAGGCTGAAGCAAGAATGAACATGATACAAACTCCACTTTTGTCCCAGGGGACAAAATTTGATTTGTTAACATCCACAGTAGCTGCTTGTGGCAGAAATATGTCAATGAGTATTGCACGTATGGAAAGGCAGCAGAACTCCTGTTTCAGCAAAATCTTTTGAGAACAGGGTTTGTCATAGACTGCTGATGTTACACAGTATCATATCCAAGGTGCTGAAAGACATCATTTTTTTTCTTTGGAACAACTGCCAGAGAAATATCTGATGAATCAATGACTTTGCATGTGGGGGGGAAAAATTCATGGGCATCTTTTGTCGGGAATGCATAAGTAATTATTTGCACTTGTTCATTCTGCAAGAGGGAAATTGTTTGCATGTGAGCAATAATAAATTAGGCACTTTAAATAGTTGATACTCTGCTGTCAGAAAAATGTCAATACAAAGGCAGTTTCCAGTAGCTAAGATTTGTAATAGAAATTCAAGTCCTTTGTGCAAAGGGCATTGGATTTAAGGATCTCATCTTTTTCTGTAGTGGAAAAATAAGTAAGAACCTTGTCTATTTAGGTGAATCTATGCACTTGATAAAAACTTTATAGGATTTTCAACTGGCTATTAGATTTAGAATGAGCCCATTTAAACATTGTTATTCTTATCCTTATTCTTAGCTGAAATGCTGGATTTTGCTAATGCATCTGGCTGGTTAATGGGGTCACTGCAGTATTGAAAGAATAATTGTCAGAAACAGGGTGAATAGTTTTCTCTGCAGTTTATTGTTGCCATTACTCTTTTGACATGTATATCAAACAAAGTTACCTAAATTGCCTCAGAGAACCTCTTTGCAAAGTGATAGATTCCAACAATTTCACTGAAAGGACAGGTTGCCTTATGGTCTTAACACACTGCTCTGCAAGCTGCCCCCTCCTCAGTTCAACAGACATTATGGTTTAGACTCTGAATAAAGAGTTACAGTTGTGCTACTTCACCTTCATTACATCACTGTGACTGTGACTTTAGGCAGACTTCCTATATATTTTTTTAAATTTCCCAGGGCAAGAATAATTATGCAGATTATAATCACGGTTTCCACAAAATGCATTATACGAACCCATATGAAGAAGGTTCCATGTAAAATGGAATGAAAAGACACCCACATTGAACTCATTCGAGTCCTGCAGTAAAAACTTAGAGGATACTTCTTCTGGAATGCAGTTATGTAAAAACTACTTCTGATTTCCGACTGGATGGCTTCTTACAATATCCAGTCATATCCCCTTAGTAGTTTGACAGAAATTACTTTTATTGCCTCTTCCCCTTGAGATATAGTATGTACCAATGCCATTTTTAGTCTCCTTTCAGTACAGAACCAGCTTGTGCAGCCAGAAAGAGACAAAGACACCAGCAAAGCCTTTCAGCTCTCCTCTCCCCCCGCCTGGGCTCACGCATTGGCCTTTTTGTAATATTTTTTGTTGTTGTTGTTGTTGTACAATTTGTAATTTATTGCAAGTATCCAGGGAGGTAAATTGACAGGCAGCTCCATTTTAGGGAGATATTTCTCTCCTGACAACATTAGATGGACCCAGACATAGGAAACTGTGATATCATGAGATGTTTTTTATTGAATAGGACACTTTCAATTGAGCATCTTCAAGACCGCTTCAGGTTTAAATCTGAATTTGCTTGATATAACAAGGATTTGACATTGACCCTTCACCTGACAGTAACACATTTTTTTATCTTTTAATAACGTACAGTAATGCTGCTTTGTGATTTCAGGGAGCTCTTTGAGTAAACAAATCACATTCATCGCCTAGAGACTAACATGCCTTTCCAGAGTCTATAAAGATGAGAGATAAGCTGAAAGGCAGGCTTGAAAAAGTTTTCAGCCGTCTAACAGAATATTTTAAGGAGCACACTGCTGCACCAGTTAGAAATTATGACTTACTTTTATTTTTTTAAGGTACAGTTTTTATATGCTTTCTTGAATTGATTTCTCAATACTGTTTGATCCAAATGTACTGAGGCTTTCACACTGGCTTCTTTATGTCAATTTCTCCGAAAAACAAATGTTATGTGCATACACTGTCTAGCTGCCTATGCTGAGCAAATTATTTTTCAACTCAAACTTCAATTTACAATTTCTCCTAAATTTCATATCACACTAGAAGCAATCCCCTCCAAATTCTGATTCACTCTCTGGTCATCAACTGTTAAAATGAGAAAAGCAGTCCCACTTGTACCATCACGCCCACAACCCATGGCAGAAATGCTGAGGCCTGGAGAGTGTTTAGTCAGGCAGA
Organism: Phainopepla nitens; assembly: GCA_013400175.1. NCBI lineage: Eukaryota > Metazoa > Chordata > Aves > Passeriformes > Bombycillidae > Phainopepla > Phainopepla nitens. The sequence goes on from VXBQ01000057.1 coordinate 15,738, forward strand.
AATGAGTCAGCATAGGGAAGATCAGTATTACAGTGAAATAAAGTTTTTAAACAGTGATGCTTTCAAACAGAAAATGAAGACCCTACCAAGACAATTGAGGGCTTTTGTTTAAAAGGCATTCTTGCAATGTCCAGGGGATATCAGCATTGCGGTGCGAAACCACCATAGCATCACGTGCTGCATGTGCCCCTGGGTCCTCTTAGCAGAGCACAGCACGGACGTTCCTCCAGATCCAATTTTGCGTGACAGCTGCCACTTACAGGGAACTTCATTTGGCAGCTGGTGGTAGGAATGAAACGTTTCCAGAACAGTAGGATGACAAAAAATTAATTAACTGTGGTTTAGCTTGGAAAATTAGCTGGATTAGGGGAAGCAGCAAGATTTGTTTGAAGTTTGAGGAACAGCCTCAGCAAAGTATTTCAGAATATAGAGGGGACACATGAACCTACTTCCAAACCAAGAAGAGTTTCCAAATATGTATTTGGAAGGTGAAGGCAGAAAGACACAAACACACACACAGAGGATGGAACATCACCCACATATACATTTCAAAGTTCCTAATGAGACTTTTGAAACTGTGTTCAAACTGGAAGGGAATATTTTTGTGTAGCACAGTGGAGAATAATACTGACAGATTGACGTGAATAGCACATGCATTGTACCATTTATTTTATCAATTGAATTCTATGATTTGTTCCTTATCCTACAGTCTTGTAATGGCATTAAGTGATGATTGTGTGCTAGCATGGGTAATCAGAATGAAAATTAGCCTTTTTCAGTTGAATTAATTGTCTCTATTTATTCTGCTTCCAATTCAATTTTTAGCCATTATTTGTGATCTATTTTAAAAAGATTGCATCTCTTCTGTGAAACTACTGTCTTCAGCAAAACCACTGTCAGAAATAAGAGCAGTTTTACAGAAACTGAAATAATGCAGTGTTTCTCATTTCAGTTGGCTGTGCCTTCCATACTTAGTTTTTGGCTTAAAAAGAAAGCCATTATATTCAGATAATAGTTTTCCCAGCCAATAGCATGCACTCATATGGAAAAGATTGACTGTCAGACTACAGCAAAATCTGTAATCTACCCACAATGACATTTTATAATAGCAGCCAAGCTAAGTAAAGGCATTTTGTTTTCATTATAAGAAAACCTCCTGAGAAACCACAGGGCTGATGTCTCTGAATCCAGACCAGCAGCCTAGTACCCCATTGTGCTTTTGACAAAAGCTGATTTGTTCAGTTCCAGAAAAGACTGGGATGTTGTATCAGTGATTTTGCAATACAGCAAAAGTTCCTATCTGATACAGCTTTGTCTTGCACAGGAACTGAGTCCCACAATTTGTGAAGTGCTTTTTATTGATCAACCATAACAATTGCTAAATGACCCAATATTCACTTCATTGCCATCAGACCTATGCAAAAAAACCCATACTGTTGCTTTTGTTCTGTATTTTGGGGTAATCTTTTCCTCTTGCCCTGCCTCATGGCCCCCGCAAGGCAGGCAATAATCACAAGTCTGTGCAAAGCATCCTCTGAGAAACAAGATTTTCCTGGCAAACAGAAATGTAGAGGTGAGTAGGATTATACAGGGTATAGCATACCTAAGTGTTTGATTTGCTCAGATTTTGGGTGACCCACAGACTTGTGCTGCTCTTCCCATCCCTGGGAGATTTTCTCAGAACTTAAGAGTGGTGAAAGGCTGTATGCATAGCTGGTCCTTCTGTTGTACTCTGCTGGTTAGAGAACAAATTTTAATTGAAGGGTAGTGGCATGAGGTGGAGAATCCAGACCATGTCTCACAGGTATCCAGGGATGCCCAATGTTTGCTAAACATGACACTGGATCCTAGCAAGCAGTTGGAGCAGCAACTCTTCCTACATAGACCTTTTTCTTCCTGCCATCCTTAACCCATCCCCTCCATCTTTGAGCTCACCAGCTGCCCACAATACTCCTGTTGTGGCAATCCACAGGCTTTTCTTCTTCCCATCCCTCACTTGTCCAAAACACAGCTGCGCCCTGCCTGGGCTCCAGCAGATCTAGCTGGGACCCTGCCCAGCCCCTCCTGCCCTGGAAATGCTGTTCCCAAGCCCAGGTCCCTCCAAATACTCCCTTACTGTGTACCCCAGTCCCTTGTCCCCATATGGGTGACCCCCAGGGGTCACCTCACCTGGGAGGGGGCGGGCACAAAGCAGGGGCAACAGCCCCGCAAAACCCCAAAATCTACACATCTCATCCTGCTGACTGTAATTTCTCCTCCTCCTGGTATAAAAGCACCTTCTTCATGAACCTGATGTGAAAAGGGTGGCTGCTAGTGAAAAGACAAAGTCTTGGAGAAACCTTTCTCTTCCACAGGGTACTCCTGTGGCCCAGGGGCATTTGTTTCCCTGGCATAGAAAGCAAGGAAAACCCTCCACTATGAGCTGCCATGCTGATGCATAAAAAAAAATTATGTAGAGCACAGGTTTTGGGAAAAGTTTTCCTATACCTTATGCAGTGATAGGAAGAATTAATATAAAAAATAGCTGAGTGTGTCAATCCTTTAAATGACGCAGTCAAAGCAGAGGTTTCTTGAGACCCATATTTTAATTATACAGGAACTTTTAATGGGAAGTTTTACTACAGCATATACTAGTTACTGCATTACTCCTGTGTGCAGAGGAGCAAAGGATAATGCTGTTGGGAAGATATACAGCTTCTCATTTCCTATGCAGTAAATCATCCCATGTAGGAGAAAAGGAGTCTGCAATTTCAGTCATTCTTGATGCCCTATAATGTACCAGTACGGCTTTTAATTAAAACTATGGAGCAGGAAGGGCTTTTATTTCACTCCAGAGCAGGATGGGTGGTAATGATGAGAAGGGGATGACTCTTTGCTTATTAACTTGCAATATTACCAGTACTTCTCCCATGAACCGCCATCTGGAGCCTGAGAACAACGGGGCTTATTATTACAGGGCACGTTTGCTACCGAGCCTCTGAGGCTGCTGCAGATCTCACTCACAGAGACCTGGCAATGAAGCTCAGAAACCTGGCATGCCCACGAAAGCCCTGTCTCATGAGTCTTCAGTCAAAATGTGACATCTCACATTTTGAAAACTTTGAGAATGAATCAATGAAAAAAATCTGCTCCTGAGCTACATGCATTGCCTGCAGGGAGCAAGTGTCCCAAGGCATGGCAGATCTGCAGAACATCAACTATGAGGCTAAAAGAAAGGGCACTCTGCAAATCAATTTCTTTGCACCAGAGGGTGTTTGCATCTGCAGCACTCTTTTGACAGGTGAGGCCACATATCAGTTGGTACATTAAGAAACATTGCCAGTTAATTTGGCCTCAAGCACTGGAGGGGTCTTTTTTTAAAGAAAAGGAACTGTAAAAATAAAAGGCGGTATCTTCACATTCAGTTCACAGCCACCTTGGAAAATCTTGGGGTCAGAACTCCAGTGCCAGAGTCAGAGAAGCCAGCAGTACCACACAAGGGGTACGTGAGTCACCTCCTATCATCTGCAAAGGACAAGAACCTCACCGGCATTACTTTGAGGGGGACAGAGATTCTGGTCTGCAGTCAGGGGCCAAGGCTGCAGTGTCAGAGTCTGGCTCTCAGTTTCTCACCACCAACGTAAGAGCCTTGGGGTCAGTGCTCTCCTCACCCTGGCTGCCAGAAAAATTTGAGGCCAGTCACTCCTGGGCTATCACAAGCCACAGGTTGGCTCCAGGTGTGACTGGAAACACATGGCCCATGTCTGATAGTTCCATATGTTAAATGATGCCTGGGATAACATGGGTTCTCTGGTCCATGGACCAGGCAGGTGTCTCCTCAGGCATTGTTTCTAGCTGCAGCCTCCAGGTGCTGACAATGGGGCTGCCTGCTGCCTCGTGGGCCCTTTTTTGTGCCCCTCTTCTAAAGCAAATCCTGTTGTACACATCCCCAGGACAAAGCGTCATGCCAGTGCTCCCTTAGATACTTTCCTCCACTTCTGACAAATGCCATCCTACACAACACAGCCAGAGAGGTAATTTCAGAGATGGCTCTCAGGCTTGTTGCCTCCCCCTGTACTGCCTTCCCTCTTCTTGAGAGCAGCAAATGCAAGCAGCTTGTCTCCATTGCCTTCTCAGTGCCCTGTCCCCTCTGGAGCTATCACTGCTCCTTCAGCGGGATGCCAGGTCTCTCATGATCAGTGAATTATGTTAAACACTACCACTTCTGGTTGGATTTTTCAAATAGTCCAATTCCTCTTTTTCCATGTTGCTTATGTTGGGGAGCAGCTCCCTGTAAATGCACAAATCATCACTTTTTCTCATTTTAAATGCATTCTTAAAAAACGTTATTTGGAACAACAGCTGCAAAAATGTGTCAAGAAGAGAACTGGTGCTGTGCCAATCAGCTCAAGCCTCTTTGTTGTTTCTGCCCACTTGCCTCTCTAAGTTATGCTGCAAATTCTGAAGCCTACAGGACCACAGGCTCAGATCCACATTTTTCCCATGTTTTTACATTGCCTGTAACAATCAGGTAGTAGATCAACAATAGTAGCTCAATGATAAAGCAAGACATGCAACTCACACTCTAACTGAGAGTAAATGACAACCTTATTGCTTATAGTGCAAATATGAAGAAATTCCTTTAACACTATAGGAAAAAAAATAGGTAATTTCTTCCCATCAGTCTGGTGGGGGAATACAGCAAACCACCATTATTCACATAGGCTTTGCCTTTTCCCCAGGTGAATTCTAAAGGAGTGGGGTTTTCAGGCTTGAGATTTGCTCTCCAGGATGTGGTACATGGCCAATCCCTGTCACTCTATACTTGGAAAGATTCCTTGATGGTCTGAGTTAAAACCCTCACTAAACTCTGTATCCACTTCAGCAATCCCCACTCCTACTACTGAAATACACTGAAATAGTGAAAGGCCTCAGGTCCACCTCCCCAGATCCAACATGATGCAAATCCTAAGAGTTTCACTGTTCCCCGCAGAGGGCATATAAAGAGATTTTCTATTGTCCCTTAGGGCATAATCTGCTAAATACTTTGAAGTAGTTGTGATAGTAGTGTCAGAGCCTCATAGCTCCAGCCATATTTAGGTATTCTTCCATTTTCTTTACCTGGAGAAAGTTTGCATTAGTGACTACAACCCACAAGCTGCTTGCCAAAACTGGTTCATGCAGTATAAGTGGACTACTGGAGAAAAAGAAGCTGCTTACAGAAGAATCCTAAAAAGAGCAAGCAGTTGCATATCAGACATAAAGCCAAACCAACTACTGGCCTTTTAAAAATGAGGGAAAGCTCTAGAAGTCAATGCAACTTCCATGGATCTTGCTCTCACTACAAACTATATTTAAAAATGTGTAAAAAAGAGTTTTCTAAAGGGGCTTAACTGAAACAGCAGAACAAGGAATTAATTTCCAGAATGTCTTGAAAAAAAATCTGAAGTGAAGTGGTTGGCAACTCTAAAACCCAACCAGTAACTGTTCTGCTAAAGACAAAATGGGAGGTAAAGGGCCTCTAAGTTCACAGCTAGAATTGAATTTGGATTCAAGCATATTAAAAAGAAAACATGATGCAATGACCTTGATTTGTCCTTTTTCTAACCCTTTCATATTTAAAAAAGAAAGACACAGCAGTTCTTTCTTCTATAAATTAAGTTCTGACATACATTGTGAACGAGAGACATGCACATACTCAGTCTGAAGACAGCAACTCTAAGGAAGACAAGTCTTATGAGACCTTGGACCACTGTGCTGAATCCTTGGAGATCGTGGATGAAACAGCACCACAGTCAGTAGGTGGCACACTCAGGTCAAAAGTACTTACTCAAGTGGTGCTAAGAGAGTTGCAGGTGCACAAAAGAATTAGGGGATCCCAGCTTGAAATTGTTTTCTGTTCACTCTGCCATGGGAGACTGCATTCCACATTATTGTTTCCAGGAGTGTCTTGCACCACAGAAACCAGAATGATATAAAATTTCTCATTATGTCTGCTTAATTAGGCAGAGGGGTTTGTAAACTTATCAAAACATAAGTACAGTCTGACATTTTGATTACAAACCTCCCAAACACTCAACTCTCTATCAAGTCCTCCTCACAATGCGACTGCAGGCAGATACAAAAATTGAGTTACCGGCTCCAAAACACATCAACCATTCAATTTTTATCTTGACTGTGGATTGGCTACAGTTCTCCATCAGTCCTTCTGAGTAGTGTTGGAATCAAACAGCTCTAAAGGAGGGTTCGAGGCTAAAGGAGTGTTCCCCAGGTCTTCAGGGGTGCAGTAGGGGTGGGTACAGCTTTCTCCTTCTGAGCAGCCTGTGCACAAGCCTTGGCCCAGATTGTCTCCTATGGCTGGAAAATACAGAAAGCTGTTTGCTACAGCAAGTGAGCAGAGCTCTGCTACTATAATGAGTTGCATAGGCAAGCCCCCAAGCCCTCTCTGAGAGAGCGTTAATTACACATTCTGAAAAATCAGCCAGCAAACCAGGAGAAAACTGGTGCTTGCTGCTATCCTGCTCTTATGGGTTTACCTCATTGCAGGACTGTGGGAAAAAACATCCCATTTCCTCAGGCCAGGCTGGGATGCCTCCTGCAACCTTTTCTCCTGAGGAGGAAGCAGACAATGCCTCTTGCTTGGCTGACCCGAGGCCAAGGGAGCCATTGCCTTCTCAGTGCCAAAGTGCACAAGGCAGGAGGAGGAAGCAGGTAAGATCGGGGATACCACTGAGCACCCACAGGCCAGTGGGCAACAAGGAGGGGCTGGTTCAGTGACCCTGCCTGGATGAAAATTCCCAATAAAAAAATCTGGGTAAGAAAAGCGCTGATGGGCATATAATCATATGTCTGTAGGTCTTAAATGCATTTAATTTATTGGCATCAAAACTGTTGAAACACATGATGTGCAAAGGAACCACATTTTTAATATAGGTTTCATCAAATCCTGATGATGTTTTTAGTTTCACTAAATGAAAATGCTTCACTTTGCAACCTCACTCTGGCACTCCCCTCTTGTCAGTCGATTGATCTGTGCAGTCCTACAGTACCCATAGGGAAGGGAGCTACTTCTACTGCAGCTTTTTCACTTTTATTGGAGACTACCAGACTTAGCAAGCAGCTGGAGGCAGCATGACAGCTCCAAATATTTTGAATCCAATTAAACTGAAGATAAAACAATTTTTTTCATTCCAATGCATTATCCTTTTTTATAACTCCATGCACTGCAGAGCTTCTAGTTCATTATGTGTAACCATCAGATATTAAAAAACAAAACAACAAGTCTGTAACTAGCAGACTTTTCCCACATATCAAAATGTATTCTCACATACTAAAACAACCAACGCTGAAATATTTAGCTATTTGACATCAAGAGAGTCGAAAAATCTCTCCAAGGTACAGTGATTTCACTTCTCAGATTTACTGCCCAAGCTTCTCTTTGGATTCATTATTTCCCCACCATTGAGAGTATGTTTACAAAGCCAGGTTGGTTGTATTTCCCTCTCTCCCCAACAGCAAAAGACAGCGAATTTAATACGAGTGCAAGCTAGAAACTGGTCTGTAGCAAAGCTGAGCCTCAATCCAAGAAAATAATACATCTGCTGTACCGTAAATATGGCAAAGAAAAAAAAAAATACCAGTTTCATCTCTTTTCCCCTTACACACTGGATTCTTCATTTAACAGACACTGACAAAATGCAGCTACAGAAAATACTTTGCTTTACTGAATCTGCACAATAAATGACCTTAACTTTTCTGGTAACTTAAAAAGATAACAGGATTTCACAATGTCACCCTTAGTATGCACATTTCAGAACATTTTTAGACATGCTTGGGGACATCACTGCAGATGAACCATTTTACACCTCTCGGGGTCCTTCAGGGCTACTCCCCATCAGCCTGGCTGCTCTGCTTGTTATAAAGCACAACTCTCACTTTCCTGCTGCTCCACCTAGCAGAAAAAAAACTGGTCAGGATGAAAAGGAGTAAGCTACACTCGTTTCAGGAGAGATTTGAATAGTTTATTTTTGCCCAATCAAGAGCCCTTCAGCATAATGACACATTCATATACATATATATGAACATTTTTTTCTGAAACATTAATGTATAATACATTTTAAATTTAAAATACCAGCTGCACAGGTATTTTTATTTACAAAAATATTCCATACTTAATTTTTTAACTTCATTATGATGACATAGTTCAGTCCAAGTACATGTAAATAAAATAACTCTATGCAATCTAACATAGCTGAGTTTGTAACAGTACAGTTTGCAGTTCATATGAAACTATATTTGTAGACAGATGGATTTGCAACCCTACCTAAAAATGCATATTCCAGTAGTCATCCTCAGAAGAGCTAGTGGGGCTCAGCAAGACTTAACTGAAGAATAAGTTGCAATGAACATAAGGGAAAAGGAAAACACATATGTACACACTAACATATACAGAAACGAGAACTGCTACACATCAAGCATGCTTACCCAGGAGTGGGCAGTGTTAGAAAAATTTATGGATGTATTTTTTCCCCCATGGTGCTGGTACAATGAAACAGCAGCATAACTAGAAAGCAGCATGTTTTCCTAGTTCTAACCACTATAGATAGAAGAGCTCAGGTCTAAAATAACACAGTACTGCTTATTTACAATTCTGTTTTAAAAGGGAATATTTAAAACATGTTCCCATCCCTGTCCCTTTTCATCACCTATGACTGAATGGTAGTGGTAATCCACGTACAACATCTTACATGTTTTCAACTGAAATAGTTTTAACTTCTAGTTATTTCCCTGGTAATATGGAACTTAGGAACTAACAGAAAGAAATACAAGTGTCAAAGTAACCTACAGCTATAGATTACCTTAAACGTTTCTAGGCGTACATGGAACTACTAAAAGAAATACTGATTGACATCTTTCATTTGATTGTTTGGTGTTTCTGCCTCATTTATCTTCTTCCTTTTCTTCGACTTTTTAAAAATCAATGCCTACCCAGAAACAGTACGCTCACTGGACTTGAAGCAGCTATAAGGCAGATATAGCACATCTTTATAATAGGTTTAAGAAGAAGAAATTGGCCCAAGTTAGCTTTTCAATGAAAACGGAAGTAAAATTGGTTTAACTGATTCACCTACATGACACCCTTTTTCCCCCTGATGCTGTTCACTTCCACCCCTCAAGCATCAATAATTTCTGTCTACAGAATATTTGAATATTTTGTGGTAGTAGCAAAGTTATCAATATCCACCTGAAAAGACTCAAATCAATTATCCAGAAAATTGGCTGGCATGAGGGAAGATTCAAGTAACAAGTTGCCCTTCTACCTGGAGAGGGAGGCAAGGCACTGCAGTCCTTCCCTCCCACACCAGACTCTGTCTGCAGTCAGTGCCCACCCAGACATGTTAAACCACAAACAGAAAAGCAGAGTGCACTTTAGCCACAGACTCTTAAGTTTTCCAACACGTTTCAGACACAAAAAATCCCAACAAAACAAACCCACATAAAAACCAATCCTGATTTACATGTAAAGAGCTGATGTATAATCAAAATTCACAGATTACTCAAAGAAAATGTTTATTGGACAAATCTCACTTCAGTTTTGGAGAATTTTAAAAGTCCAAGAAACAGAGCTAAAAAAAGTGAAAAAAGAAAAAAGCCCAAACCATAGAAAAACAGTCAGCCATGGACTGCCGCTATTGAGAAAACTTTAAGATTAGGATAGTTCTCTACCTTCTTGCTCCATACTTGGAGAATTGTTCAAGGATGTTCATAATGGGAGGTAAAAATAACTGATTATTTTCTGAAAAGCAAAATGGGCTATTTGTTTTCATTGCTTAGTAATTGTATCATCTCGATATGAGATATGAACATATTCATAAGCTTAAAACAACTTCTATGGATAATATACATACTTTAAGTACTTTGACTTAAAACTTGAACGTAAGTCTTTTTAAAATTAAAGGTAGAAGTGTACATATAAAAATTATTTAAAACTAAAAGTATATTCTTAAGCAGTATGTATAAATATAACAGGTTTCTTTCTAGTAAGAAATGTGAAAGTGTTGCAGTAATTTATAAACTGAATGCTGACACAGAATACATGCCTTTCATTAGATTCTATATTGTATATACATATTTTGCTAAGAAAACACACTCTAAATAAATCACATAATTAGCAAAGGTGCCTGAAAGTAATCTGTTCTAAAGTCTTTATTGAACATGTGTGTTTATATACAAATACTGAACCTGAACTGCACAAATGCAGAAACAAAATTAAGGAAGAAAATACCATGATTGAATTAAAGTGCAGGAAAAATTCAAGTTTAAAAGTTCAGGTAAGATCAGTGCCATTAATGAAGCAAAAAAGAAAAAAAAAAGAAACGAACAAACAAACAAACCCAAACAAAAATTCCCACCCCTCAAAAAAACCACAAACAAACAAAAAACAACAAAAAAACCTAAATCAAAACATTACCAAAAAAAACGCTCAAAAACCCAAGCAAAACAAAAACAAAACACAGAAAGGAAAATAAAAGGAAAACTAAAAGGAAAAAAAAGAAAATGACCTTGCTTCCAAAAATCTTCCTTTGGATGTAACTTTCCAATAACCGGCCATGCAAGTACCACCTCAGGCACAAAAATTCTGCATAAAGACAGACAAGGAACACAGCTATATATTACTATACTTTATAACTGACTGTTTGCTGAAGAACAAATCACTGGATATGCCTGTGGTGTAACACTTTCAGACTGATTTGGAATACACATATATTTACACATATCAGGATTCAAAAGTTACGATTTGGCAGGACTAAGGTGAAGAAAAGCTTCTTCAGTTTACATTTCCTAATGGGACACACTACATATAAACAGATAGGTAGCAGCAGGTAGTTTCTTACTTTTATTTAAAAAAAAAAAGAAATAGCTCAGTTGTATTTAATTGTTTTCCACACACTCTAAAAAGTTTCACACAACTAAAATGCTAGTGAAAAAAACAGAGAAAAAAAATCCCTGCGAGGATTTCAGTACACTTTGCTGTACAAAAGGCGCACCACCCATAGCACAGTAAGATGCAATTATGTGAGTGTGATAGCCTTCCTTCCACTGGGAAGGAAAAAGTAACATTTTAGACTAGAATTGTACATAGCCCCTTTTACTGACTAAGAACCATTTGTCTATTTATCTCATGAACAACCATGTCATTAGTCTTCCTATCTAGACACATGCCCTAAACACAAGCATCAGAAGAGATTCAACTACAATAGATTCTGTAACACAAAATAAGCCACTACTCTTCTGGTACTGGCAGATGGTCTTTCATTGCCTCTTATTATTTTGCTTGCTGGTGGTTGTCAAATGCGTCTTGATGAGAAAGCTAAGTATGCTTTTCATTCAAGCCAAGGCCATCTTCCATTGAATGATACCATAACTTGTTGAAGAATACTTTTACAATCCTCTCCCCCGGAGCCTGATCAGAGTAATTTCCCAGGACTTTGTTGCCCTGAAAAGTACTTATCTTCACCAGGTCAAATTATAATAATGAGTCATCTCAATTTATAAATGTCAGAAAAGGAAGGGGACAAGTGTCAACTGGGCTGAGTTTTTTTGGATGTGGTATGGGTAGTGGTTTTTCTTGTTTTCTTCTACCTGGATGTCTCACAAAATGATGTTAAATATGCATTAACTAGACACTAAAAATGAATTACCATGCAGAGGCAAATATTGCATGGCAAACTGAGCTAAGCAATTCAAGTGACTCAAGTGCCTCAGCAGTTATGGGACAGAGCCATCAAGAAATCATAATACTGCTTGTTTGAATTGTCACATTCTCATTTTTCAGGTCCTTCGAGCAGTGGGCATAGTTGCCCTCATACTGGCAACACAATTCAATTGTCTTTTTTAATTAAATGTTGCTATATATAAAGTGAGAAAATTTATCAGTTTGTGCTTCAAAGCCCAAATATTTGCCTCTCATTTGAAAAGTGATTTAAGAACTGTAAGTAACTTCAATATTTTGCATCCTTGAGGTGTTTTGTAAGATTGCCTTATCTGTGTACCTGCAACATCACTTCACAATACAAATATAACCAAGGTTTTGCTTTGGGAACATTCAGAAAGTTTGTGAAAAAAAGTACACAAAATGCAGTGCTTGGAGAAGCAAACCCAAGTGATGAATTTCAGACAATGTAGACCTATCAGATTCTAAGTACTCCCTTTCATAAAACAAAATCAGTCAGTAACTATTCTCACTTTGAGGAAAAAAAATCTAAGGGAATTTTTGCAATGCAAGAATTTATTTTAAGGAATCCTCTCTTTTAAAAAGAGCCCCGGTCATTCACACTGATATAGCTTTAGTGCAGTAGCCATTGAGAATTTAGCTCAGCTGTATTATTTACCTCACCCAAATGGAACATTATTTCAGCAATTCCTAAAGTTTTTGTGCACACTTTACCACTGCTTACGATGAAAACACTGCTTTAGAGACTAAATCTAAACTCGATTTAGGACAACTGCCTTTAGTGCTGGGTGGGGCTGAGACAGGTTCTTGTAGAATAGCCCTACTGGCAGAACTTAGATTTGCTAAACAAGATATTAACAATTATTAAGTATCAGATGCTTGCTTGCCATTATTCATGCATCAGCACCTCCATGGCGTGTAAAACTTTGAAAACCCGAGTCCAAGGTTATCTGATTTCATAGTAAAGGACTAAAGGGGCGTCTAGAACCTAAGTTTTGAGCAAAACTATCTCAGCTATTTTAATTAATGGCTGTAAAGATACATTCTGTTAAACATTTATAAAAACTCACAGCATGAATGGAACCCACAGCCAATTCTAAATGTTTCACAACCTGAACCAATAACTATTTTTGGCAAAAAATAATATTTAACTGAACAGAAGTTGAAGAATTGTTACCACAAAGATGATGTTACCACATTTCACATTGCACGGCCATAACACAAATGAAAACTCCCAGCATGACACATTCCAGTCATATTATTCACTTGACTTTTTTAATGCAAAAATTACGTATTCTTTTGTTTTGCACGTCACAGAATTTGATGTGAATACAAGAATACTAGATCAGGGGTCCAAGAAAAGACTATGCACAGGTCAACTATGTATACAATTTTCAATAAGAAATCTTCCAAGCTTCCAGCTTTTCAAATGAAAGAAGTGACAGCAAACTTCAACTCTTCTTCGGCAATAATGTTAAATATAGCGAGTCCTATAGAGGGTAATTGTAAGTCAGCTACTGTCCAGCAAGACAAACAACGTGATTCCAGCTCTTGGACCCCTGATTTATTGTCTCTCCTTACAGGAGGGTATAACACTGGCAGCAATTACAATAGCACAAAAATTTTAGGCATATGAAATATTAACACAAGATTGACCCTGCATTGCCCCTGCCTATCTCACCATGATTTCCCTTTACTCTCTTTTCCACATGTCTCAGTTACCTTGTCTGTTCCAACTTTATGCTAACCAACAGCTAAGAAACAATAAAGTTTCTTTTTTTTGTGTGTGTTTCTTAGATATAAAGCTCCTCAGTTAAAGCCAGGACTGAGGTAAAACAGTGTGTCATTTGTGCTAGGAAACAACAGTATCCAATGGCGAATACTCCTTAAATTTCAGTGGTCCTGCCAAAATTAATGAAAAAACAAGATTTTTTTTCATCAGGACATAATTAAACAAATGTGATTGATGAGAGTCATCAGAATTGGTACCACTTCTTGTCTTTGTACTTCAACATCATCTAGAAAAACAAAACAAAACAAATCTAATTACTGTTTCTGTAATGTACCAAAATGTGCAATGACACAAAGAAATAGTATGCTTACAATGCAGCATGAGAAAGAAGAATATTAGCAAGGCTTCTCAAAGTTGCAAACACATCACTGAACACTGAGTGTTTAGCATGATGAATTTTCTAATGGTAGCATCATTGCTGATGATCTAGCCTGAGAAAAAGACATTTTTTGGGAGAAGTGGGAGGTTGCCCAGGAGTTTAGGGTGTGGAAAGAAGTCGGCATGAAAATGGATGGGAACAGTCATTCATTCTATGGTAGTTACTGAGGAAAAAAATGAACTTGCACTCAAGAGGGTTTGCATGCAACAGGATCTTTCTTAAGGATAGCAGAAATCTGACATAAAGCATTGCTCTTCTTATTAATTCAGGGACAATAAGTAACTTTTTCAGTAATGGGGATTGAGTTGCACATTTAGAAGCTTACATGTCACTCCAAGCAGACTGCTTGGAGTCTGCTCTAGAGTCCAGAGTGACTCTAGAGCAATGTGCCACCAGACAAAGCTGTTTACAATTAGTAATTAACTGTTAAGAGTAACAAGTGATGGATGAAAGGGTAGTATCCTATATCAATGATACTGCATGCCCTTTAGATACCTCTAATATGCCTATGCAGAACTCAATCACTTGCAGAATTTGCATTTATTTGACAGTCAGTTTAATGTTCAGTTTAACATACTCACCTCATGAGCATGTTTTGAGAAAGAATCAGCACTGTAAAGCATAGCTGCAGTTTTTTCTTCCAGTTCTCCCAGTTTCTGTCCTCTTTCATCCAGCGCCAACCGGGCTCGTGCCAATTCACCAACTACACCAGATGCTGCTCCCTTGACACCTTCGATACCCCCAGGTCCTGGAATATGCTGGGCAAGACTCCTTGATGCCTTCCCAGATGCTGATTCTCCAACTGGAGGCATTTGCAAAAGCAGCAAATAGAGAAGAGTAAGTTTTTCTATCATTATTACGTAAATATCACTAAAACTAGTTTATGAAGAGCTATAATTTCTTTGCATGAAGACCAAACACCTAATTGTAGGTATGACTATGAGCAACACTCACTCCTCTATCTTAGTAGATGTTACTACATTAGAACTGAGACATTCAAACATATTTTCAAGTTTCCAGGCAGGTTATAAAACTGTAACCTCTTCACAGCTCAAGTGTGAAATTAAAATTCTCATGTTCATCAACAGAATTGTTCAAAAACCACTTCAGCAGCACAATGTAGCTTATTTCACATGGAATGTGTTTTGAGTCAACAGACAAAGCAGGATTTTGAAAAGAAAAGTTGCGGTTAGTTCTGGAAGTGCTTTGCTGGTATGTAAGTCAGTCAGTGTGATTCTATCAGCAGGAGTTTCCTTTGATGGAAGTTCAATTATACATGCAGACACCTGACGATTAAGTGTCTATGCTGTCATTATTGTACAAACCTTGCCAAAAAAAAAAAAAAAAAGTAATGTAAAAAGACAGTATGGCTGTAAGAACAAACCAGAACAAATGGTCAGCTGAACAGCTCCAGACTCCAGTGATGGCACTCACTACATCGACTTTGCTCACAATGGGACATCAGCCACCCAGTTCAATCTAAACACGTGAAGTGCCAATCTCATGCAGAATTGTATAGACTACAGAAATCTGAGTATTTGTTTTAAGCAATGAAATATGGTTTGAATATTTTCTTATTTTTACCTCTAGGTAAAATACTATTAACTGGTTAAATATGTTTTGATGCAGTATTTCAAGACTCTCTGATTTGATTTTATGCTTCTATTAAGAATGATTTACATTTAAATTAGTACCATAAACATCTTTTTGTGAATTCCCAAAATAAGAAAGATAAATCATTTCACTTATTACAGGTTCTGCTGTAACCCTCATGGTAAATAAGGCTACTTTAAAGATGTTCTCAAATGTCTTTTGAATTGTCATTGAACTCAACATCCAGCTACAGTTCATAAGGATTTTTTTCTTCCATTCAAAACTATTTTCCTTCTTAAGATCCAAGTCAAACCTTAATGGTGGAAGCTTGAAATGATATAAAGAGAGAGCTTCTAAAGATGCAAGGTATTTTTCCTCTGTCTAAGTCATATTAAATTATAATTGTGCACATAAATTTCTCTACTGATTTCTCTACTGGAATACTTGACCAACCTTCCATAGTATTACATATACATATATACATATATATAACACCCAGAAAATAAACCTTGACACAGAAAGCGACCTCTAAATATATGACATTGGCTCAAAATGTACAGGCACAAAAAATGAAGTCTAATTTTTATTCTGTAGAGATCAAAAGAACCAACATAAAAGAAATGATCGGCAGGGCACATTGTCCATTTTGACAGATACATTTCACATTAATAAGAAAAAGGTTCTTAAAAGTAAGCTTGCATAATATGCTGCATCTAGCAAATATCTGAATAAAAAAATTGAAGCTATTTCCCGTAAATATATTAAAGTGCTGAATGCCACCACAGTAAAATGAGAAAGGTGTAATCAAAAAAATGAGAAAATGATAAAGCAATGAAAATTTTGCCAAACCTGAATTTAACTGCCCTATAAACAGAGGACTGAATTGCAATATCATACAGTTCAGCCCTTGCTGTCATTCCTAAGACATCTCTGCACAACTAAAACTAGTAAAATCTGGCAAATAACTGAAATAGAGTGAAATTTTAATTTTCTCACTGTCCAGAATAGAATTCTCTGAAAGCAGTCCCTTTTAGTTTACCAGAATAAATAGAATCATGGTCAGTAGTACATACTTCATAAGGATGAAAAAAACAAAGATTATAAAACATGAAATGAGACAACTTATCTACTGCTGAATAAATGACATAAAAGAACCAGTGAAAAAAAATCATACCAAGCTTTTCTAATCTTGCTGGTAAGGTGTACAACACAAAATCTATGAGAAAGTATTTGTCATTCCCTATTTTATTCTTCTCTTCACGAAGGTAATGTTCTGTCAACACAGCTAATACATTTATCAAGGATCACTGGCTTCCTTGGGCAGAAATACCAGAAAAATAACAATTAATAATAACTTACAGAGTTCTTCTCTGTCAAGTGACTGTGCCCCACCTCCAAACAGGCCTTTGAAGAACCCCCTGTTTGGTGCTTCTGGTGTTTCTACAGGAGTGAAGAGCTCACCCAACATTTCCTTCGCAATGAAAAAGAGACATAACCAGGCATAAGTTATTAAAAAGAACAGAATGTTCTTTCACTTTCAGGATTTATTTAATGGATTTGACTTTCAAAATAAAAATGCTTTAATGGGCATCTGTCTTTGCAAGGTGATGTAGGAAATAGAAAAATAAAACCAAAATTTGTCCAAACCATCTGCTTCAGATGGTTGCAAGCTCAGAGCTCATGGAATTCGGAAGCAAACAAATGCATTCAAGTAAAGCTTATTTGCCCCTCAACAACTTGGACAAGACTCCTGACTTTGTTCTATTGAAACTGTATCTACATATTATATCCACGCAGCAGTACGAAAGTAGAGCCTGCAACTCTGCTGTTTCATTATTCTATACAACTACCAAGCTGAAGCATGACTGAGAATTTTTCAAGCTGTTGATACCCCTGAAACATATTAGCTTCCTTCAAATAACCTGAGTTAGCATTCTCCACTTGTGTCAGCACACACCTCCCCAAGCGTCAATTGATCAAGGGAATTTTAACCACATGTTAAAGGAAGAAATTTCCCGTTGATCAAAACAAAACTAAGTAAGAAACTGATTCAGCTACAATAGCATGGATGAAAAAAAAATTTAAGGTAGAAGTGATGCATACAGAATCAGATTGTACAGAGAAGGAAAACCAAAGGGGGAAAAAAAAGCACAAAAGCCTAAGTGCTCAGCTCAGAAGATATCTAAGGAAAAAGGGACTTTTTAAAAAGAGTTCATTACCTGAAGATTTTCACATGTTTCTTGGCTGTAGGTGAGCCTCTGTATTTCAGTTGGTGATACAAGATAGAGTGCTTGTCCATTATTGGTGAAGCAGAATGTTCTGGCTATCCGCATATTGGTGAGTGGCAGGTAATATACATCCAACAATGGCCTTAAACTTGGCAAACTTAAGGAAAAGAATTTAAAAGCCCATTAAATATAGCAGAAGTGTCTATTATTGATCAAATGGCTCATTTTTGAATGGCAATACATAATTTTTTCTCTTCACCATCTGCATGAGTACCACAAAAACAGGTATCACTTAATGATGCTACAGAATCGCAAAACACCAGATTTATCAAGGTAGCGTCTCAACTGAAATTTAAACATCTGCATCAGAGATGCATTTAAAAGCATTTTTATAAATTATGGTCTGAGCATGTAAATCACAAATTGACTATTTAATGAATTAGGCATTACTTAATAATTATCAAGTTATTTTCATAATAAATCAAGAGTTTACAATTAAACATCCTGTCTCTTCTCTCAGGTTAATAACTCCTCCCTGACTAAAAATACAAGTCTAAAAGACCTTTCCTCGAAAAAAATTTAGAAATATACAATGAGTGTGCTGTCAAAGGAAAGCAGAATACAGTAGCCTCAAACAATCTTATCAACTAAGTCCCCGTTTTTTCTCTGACCAGATATTGAAGAGAAAGTCCTCTTAGAGCAAAGTTTGCTTACCTTGTATTTTCTGATTCTGGACATGTAACTGCAGAACTTACTATATCACTCTACTGAAGAAGAGACAGCACACTTGGGCTAGAACAATATTCCCCTACCAAACATTCCTCTCCCTCAACGTGATAATAAATGCAAATAAGAAAGGACAAAACACCTAATTTCTTGACAAATAGAACCCAAAGTAAATCACTGTCTTGAACATCTCCTGTGAAGTTCTTCTAAAAAACATTAAGAAGTTGTTAGCTGCCAATGTCCTAATAATACAATAAACAGCTTCTGCTGCAGACACCATCCGCATAATGTTTTTAATTCTAGACACTAAAAAAGCAGCAAAGGAGCAAACTGAAGTTAAACTAAAGAAAGATGCAGTAACCACAACAGTATCAGGCTGCCTTGTTTTGTTTTTTCTTTTTCTTTTTTTGCATGATGCTGAGATTGCCTTTGGAGACAAGTTTTAAAATTGTAAGCATATCACCCAGACATGACACCTCTTCCATGCATGTATCTAAAATAAGAATATTCCAAAGAGAGTCACTAAGAGGGAACTGTTTTGCTTCAGATCAATGGTAGATAAAACATTCTTACTGCTTCAAAGCACAAAAACAGATCAGATGCAACAAGCATGACATCCATGACAGCATTTTCATAGTTTCTGTTACAGATTTGTTTGTTACGAAGTCCTATCTGAATTTATATCAGTAGTTAAGTACTGGGCATCTTGGGTATGATAGAGTGCTCTGACAACTTTACACAAACTGCATGTAAGGTCCACTCCCCAGCAGCAATTCATGCCTATGAAAAGGAGCTTGGCATTGGAGTTCAAATTCCCCACACAAGGTAACAATTCAGCATTTATAATTTAGCACATGTGCAGAGTTCATTAGAAAACAATGTGAATCCTGAAGAAGACAGGATTTGTTTCAATATATGATATCTGAACATGACTAAGTTGAGTTTTAATGAGGAAAACCAATACTGCTTGACCTGCAAGGTGAGCAGCATTTTATAGAGATGCTTAGAATACGTAAAACATGGGATATACATCAGTGGAGTAACAGACTTACATATTACAATTAAAAAACAAGTTTTGATTATATCAGTTTTAGTTTTACTCCTAACAACTTCCTAGAGAAATATTTTTTACAGAATTTTCCAAGCCGAAAGCTTCTTTTGGCAACCTTAAAAATAATATTTTAGGGACTTTACTGGCATGATGTTATAGGGCCATGTTCGTAATCAGGCCATAACTAAAGTGCTGGTGCAAGGGTGCAAGTATATATACCCTGTTGGTTCAGAATAAAACAGCACTGAGAAACATTTAAGACACAGGACATGAAAATTACATAGGTGATCTGTAAGTATATTTAAACACTACTACAATACATGTTTAAACTCATAATTTAAACCCCTTACTTTAGAGGACTTATTACTATATAACTGCTAGCAGTTAATCTTGCCTTCATAGCCTGAGTTTAAGGCCTTTAAGACACAAATGAGCTACACAACAAAACATTGAGGCATGAGTGTAATGCAAATAGCTGCAAAAAAAATAGGCAGAGTTCTGGTCAGGTACAAGCTAAAGGTCTGACTCAAGGCAGTTATCTCCATCAGGAAGTAAATTCAACTTTTAGACAAACTTAGTCATGGACCTATATCACCTGCTTGGAACTATGTGTTAAATCAGTGTAGCTTGAGCTAAAGTGGTAAATTTTTTTCATGTGTTAAAGGCTAATAGGAATAACTAATAGGAATGTGCAATCAAAATTATTCAGGCTCAAGTATTAGAGAATCATCAACCCTGAGTGAATGTAATTTTTTTAAAATTTATCATCCTGTGGAAAAGGAGCCCTTCTGTGTAGCAGAAGATACTTCTTTCTATATTTAAGTTACTATCAAACAGGTCTTACCTAAAAGTCATAATATGTCCATTGGCACAGAAACATGCAAGGCAGATACTGTTACTCAATGACACTATGTCTCCACGAAGAACAAAAGAAGTCTCTGTTATATTTTGCTTATAAATACAGTTCTGAGATGGCAGCGAGATAACTTTTGCTTGCTTTTCTGAACATATCACTGCATATTGGTTTTCACTGATTTCCTGAGAGGAAGAAGGGGACACTGAGACAGGTCGTCGCTTTTTCGCTTTTTCTTTTTCATCTTTATCTTCAGGAACATTGTGTTCTCTCCAGGGTTCATGTGCTGGTGGGACCAAGGATCCTGTGGTGTCCAAAAAAGCCATTCTCAAGATGGCCCCTTTTAGCCTCAGGATGGTTCCTAGGAAAGAGTAGTTGAGAACATTTCTAAAACAGTTCTCCTAAACTGCTTTTCAAGCTTCAAAATATTCCTTTAAGAAGCTAGGAGAATGAAAAGAAAACAAGAACTTCAGTTTGCCTCCCTAGCAAAACATGTACACAAACCTTGGGTATTTATCTAAAAATTAGGCACAAATGTAATCAGGAAAATGTTAAACCAGTTTTCAAGGGTGAAGTGGGTGCATACTTTTTCATTAACTACAAGGAAAATGTATTTGTATTTAAGTTCAGTGGCACAAATACACCCATTTCATTCTCTCCTGATGAGTACACAGTATGTTTAATAATAAAAATAAATGTTATTAGTCAAAGGCAAGCACCACCTTTTCCTTCCTCCAAAACCAAGCATGTGCAGTTGGGTTTTTTTTTTGTTTCTCTCCTGTAGTTCATACTTGAATCCACTTCTCTAGCTTGAAATGAAAAAGTTTTCCCTCCTTACTGCTCAAATCACTGTCTCTGTAGGCCAGATATTAAGTGAATAAATTTTATTTTACTCTAATTTATTCATACATAAGTAACAACATGAACATTTGCTAAATGAAAAATATAAAGCAATATCTTTTAAGGATTATGCAGCAGATCCAAAAAGGAAACACACTGCCCAGCCTGCAGCATTGCCTTTATGATCAAATGTTACCAAATCTGACCACTGCTGCCAATACCTCACTCAATCAGCACAAATCCCATATATGGGCTAGATATCCACTCCTAATCATTCCTACAATCAAATAGCATTGCAATTTGTAAGTTTGACACCATCTGTGTAGCAAAATGGACTAGAGTAGCATGTTCTGCATGGGAGAGTGGTAGCAGGAAAGCTAAATCTATGAGTAACAGTATATCCAACAAACCATTAATACATAATAACATCAAAATCAGTTTCAGTGCATCAGAAAACCAAGATACAAGACCTTTCACAACAATCTAAAGGAATATATTTTTCACTAATATTTCAAGCTAGTTGCTCAATTTACAGCCCTAGTTTGCACTCCCTTTTCTTGCTGCAGGAAAACGGATTGATTCTCACCTCATGACTAAAAAACAATAATAAACTGAGCATTTGATACTATTCATCTCTTCTGCTATCTTTGCTTAACAACTGCAAACGTTTTCTCATCAAGTAAAGACTTAAGTTATATTCTTATATTTTTTGAAATTCTATTTTCCACTTTTCCAATTTGAGAAACTCTGGTAACAAAGTAACCGGTCCACCTTCTTAAACTTATCAGCTAAATCAATAGAATATATATTTTTAATAATGAATAATTGAAAACTCCAAACACTTTATTAAAAAAAATATGAAGAACGACAGTACTTTATCAAAGCATACTTTAGCCTGTTTGCTTTGTACATACCACTAGGAGAAACAATTACTGGCTGAAGAAGTCTTTGCTCTCCTCCTGGGGGTAAGTTCAGTACAATGACAAGCACTGTACCTAGCGTGGTCCCAACCCACAGGCATGGGGAAGGTGATGTATCAGCTTTTCTTGTGAAAGTCTCACAAAAATGAAGAGCTGAAATCGCCTCGCGTGACTCTTTATCAATGCTAGTTACACTAGAACTCCGGGATCGACTGAAAGAGTTGTCTTTGACATCTGAAAATAAATCAGTATTAATTAAAAAGAATGGCAAATTGGAGGAATTAAGAGAATTTAATTATTTTTTTGTTCTTTAGCATCAACTGTATACTAATTATAATGCTATTGATTTTTTTTACCCCTATCCTTCCTTAGTCCTTATTCCCCAGTTTCCAGCTGTTTCTTGAGCAAAGCACCCAATCTTTGTTGCAGAGGTAGCCATTATATAATTATCATGGACAATTTTAAGGCATATTTCTGTCTTCTAGAGCCAGAGAATAATAGTCATCAAGTGGTACTCCTTTAAAAAAGTTGAATTACAAACCTCTCTGCCAATTACTTCATTGATCAGATGAAAAAGTATTGGCTCCCATGGAACACAGTTAACTAATCTTAGGAAGATACAACCATTTTACTTTAGGAAATGCAGTGACATCTGCACAGCATGATAGCCTGGAACCTATAATGACTCACAATATTGTTTCACTTTAGGAAAATGTGTGCAGGAGATCTAACAGGCTATTTGCACGCCTCCAAACTTTTAGAAAGAGAAAAACAAATGCTACCAAATGCCACCCAGTACTGCTATGCAAAGCTGAAGACTTCCACCTGGAATGCTGTAGCATAGTGCCAGTAATAGCACTTGAGGCTTTTCTGGATGTCTTGCTCACTGTTTAGCAACAAGTGACTTTAAATGTGCTGCTCTACTCTTGCTGTATGCTATCTGTAGGTGTGGCAATACCTAATACATCAGCAGACACTGAATTTATCTGTGCATTCACAAATTAATGCTATACTTTCTTATTTCATAATTGCAGAGTTTTAGCACAAGACAGCCATCACCAGCAAAAGTTTGATGCAATTTATATTATGCTTTTTAAAAAAATAATTCACAAAATCTTTTCAGTACAGTATAGATGCAATTGACATTTTAAAGCAGGATTAAGAGCTAAAGAACAACATTCAACCATGTACTATTTGGAACTATTACTATGTTAGTTTCATTAAATTATTGAAAAACTTTCTACAAAGAATATCTAACATGCATTTGGAAAGCATACAAACATTTCATCTGACTAAATACACACATCTACTTAACACAAACAGTGAATTTTCTCAGGAGATAATTGCCTCATTCCAACAAGGATAGAAAAAAACATTGTCCTGTTCAATTTTAGCTGTCAAATATAAAACATGGATTATAGAAACTAACTCAATCACTCAGATGTTGACATACTAATTTTTTACATTAAAAAAACAATAAATCCAGTGTAAAACAATGAAAACAATAATTTGTTTTTGTAAGTCTTCTAATGACCACCACCTCTGATAATGCTTGTTTCTTCAGGCTTGAGTATTTACTAATTTAATGATTTTTTTCAACTTTAACATGGATTAATCAGTCTGAATATAATAAATCATACAGTAACTGCAATAAGCATAGCTTTACATGTGCATTTGTGGGTTCTAGCTAGTTGATTTGAAGAGCATGTGTACAAATTCCAGAAGCATTGGAATGGACAGGAGAAAACCAATAAAAACTAACTTGTCAGACAATATGGGCATTTTTGAGAGTGGACAATCCATTCAGAAGAAAGAACAGAGGGTTAAAAGTTTAACTGCTTTAGTGTATCCTATTTATCCTGCAGTCAAGGCAGACATTTGTAAACGGATTAGATTCAGACAAAGGAGAAGGAACAGCAGTGTGCTGAATCACTACACACCATGAGAAGGATGGCAAGATGAGGCTCTTTTGAGGAAGTAAAGCAAGGAATAGCACCTAGTGGCAGTAGAATCTTACTAGATTAGAACATTGAAAAGCAATGGTATAATGCCGACAAGAGTATGATCAAGATAACTTTTGTTTTAGAAAGCAGAGAAAAAATACAGAAACACATAGTTTAGATTTTATCTGTTCAGAAAGGAAAAGGAGCCAGTTAAAGAGCTAGACAGAAAACTAATTTTAAAGAACAAGATCATGGAAGAGTAGGTTTCAAGAAGCCATGGAAAGAAAGGAGAGATGATGATAAGGATAATGAATTTAGGAGAAAGGCATTTCAGTTGCCTCCTACTGCCAGTACATATGGAGACATAAGTGACAAAAATACAAGCAAGCCAACAGTGAAGAACACTATGCAAAAGCTGTATCACTACGAGAAAAGATAGAAGTAAATATTAAACGTAACTGCTTAAGAAAGTGATTTACAGACATGAAAACCTAGAATAATTTTACACAGAACAAAATGAAATCTCTAAGCACAGATATTCACATACATGCAAAGTCAAAACCAGTCAAAGGCTTACAATTCAGAAGGTACAAACTATTTTATGAGTTTGTCAGAAATTACGTGACAAAAATCCCCTTCAATTATTTCAGTAGAAGGAACAGCAAATATTAAGTGATGTAGCAAACACTGTAACTCTTTCAAGACTGGAAAGTGCTGAAAAAAATCAGTATTCACTTTTCACAAGTCTTCATTAAAAAAATAGCACTTCCAAGTACTTATTGCCATCAAAAAACAGTCAGTAAAACAGCAGAATTGCAACTGGTTAATATTTAAGTATAAATGTGTTCCAGTTTGCCAAGTATGAAATTCACCCTATATTAAAATTATCCCTAAACCATTAGTAAGCATAGTGTGGTACTACAGAAACATATTGAAAAGAGCTGTCAAATTCTTCTGGTCTTCTGTGCCAACATGGCCACAGTCAAATCGCTCTAGTTCCGGATACTGAGCTTAGAAAGATGAAGAAAAATTCCAATTCCAGAGGAGATTAACAGAAGCCACCCTAGGTTTAGATATCATAACCTAAAGAAGAAGGTACTGAATTCTGTAAGAAAAAAAATCTGTAAAAATGAAATTAGAGATATGATGACAGATTTTAACAGCATAAAAAAAATTACTAACAAAGACAGGGAGTACTTGCTATCCCTGTTTATCGTGGAAAGGACAAGAAGAAGTTAATATGGAAGCAAGGAAGTTTGATTAGATAACAGGAAATATGTTTAATTAGACTATACACCATTGAAACTTTGGCATATTTCTAAAAACTTATTTCTTAGAGGCTCATGAATAGATCAGAGGTTAAATTGCCAAAACATCTGTATCCCTGCCAAAGGATCCTTGCCAATCCCTGGATAAAGAACCTCTGAGAATTGCTTCCAACTTCACATCTCTGAGAAGGGCAAGCTGTAATTGTAAATCAGAGTGGTTCAGCTCAGTTTCAGAATACCACAGTGCCACGGACACATTTTCCCCTTGTCAACAGCAGCAGCACCTGGCAAACACTCAGTGCTACAGCTGCCAGTCTGATCCTGGCTGTCTTCTGCTGGGCTGGTGGTAGCAATTTTGCTGCAGAAAGAGGAGCAAGCTGTGGCAGGCAGAAAGCAGCTGCATTTATTACTGTACGTCTACAGTTGTCCCCCATCATCTTCAGAGCACAAGTCAGAGGAGCTGGATCTGATCTAACAGCTGGCAGTCGAAGTATTTAAAAAACTCCCAACCTACTCATTTCTATGCTGTTTTAGTTAGGTAACACAATGACCTTTAGTACTATAGACCTCACAACTGAACTGATCCTTCTTTAAAAAGTTACTGTGCATTTTCAAGAAAAAGAAATTCTCAGACTGGTCATCCATACAAACAGCTGTATGTTGCTTTACTTTAGAGAGAGTGGTCACAAGACAATTAACATTTATAAAACAATGCCCAACTATTTGTTGAGAGCACCTCAACATATCCTGTTGTGATATTTCATTTTGAATTTAAAGTGTATCAGACGGTCTTAAACTGGCAGCAGTTTTCCTAATGTTGTCTGGTTGTTCACACTTTTGGTGTCATAGCACTACTGATAAAGTGAGTGACAGATGCCTAAAAATTATGATGAAAGTGTGATAAGCCATATACAGGAATTGCAGGCTTACCTTATGATGACAGCAATGACATTTTGTGCCTGAGAGTCCCCAAAAAGACTGGAATTAAAATTTTATTTCTACACTTCAGACAAATGCAACATAAAGTCATGATAGCTTACATAATTTAGGCCTCTTACTTTAACATACTCACATTTAGATTTAGTAAAAATAAAATCAACTCTATAAACTTACCTAAATCAGGCTTTAACTCAGTTGGCAAACTTAGCTTCCTGGACATCTTTGCTGAAAAGTGAAGTATATCTTTTTTTTAAAAAAAGAATAAACATAATTTTGCTGGTCCTTATTTGCTTCTCTTGCAATATTTAATAAATAATTATTAATTACATTCATTGAGGTACTTTAAAGGATTTCCACTAAAGCAGGGCCTCACTTCCTCAAGTGAGGGGTGCAAACTAAATCATAGAAGACAGCAAAATCCCTAAATATAGCATCTTATGACTTTTGCTGAGCTTGATTTCTCTTCAGGCAGGACTTAATGGATTGGATGAACTTGGCTTCGGCTCAGCCTCAAGTTTCAACTCCTCAGGTGAGAGGTCAGAATTTCAAGGATGTGCATTGATTCTTACAAAAAGGTAAGATCCCATCCCCCTTTCTTATGCCCTACTTTCTGATTAAATCTGAGACATTTAAAATAGAAAAAAAAAAGAACTTGAAATTACACTAAAATTAATGCACGTGTAAAAAGCTAATCACCTGAGATAAAATCCACAACCTTAGAAGAATGAAGACATTACAGAGAATAATCATAAAATCAGCAGTGTACAAACACTTGCAAGACATTCAAAAAACCAGAAAGATTTTTATAATACCGCTCAAGAGAAAAACAGCACTTCAACTCATCCCTAACTCAGAAATTCTTTTTATAGGAATGGAAATCTTGCAGTCCATTTAAACTGCAACACAATACAAACAAATGATTCTATAAAAAACATCACAAATAAACTAGTAGGCATATATACCCCTTCCATCCTTCTTTCAGTAATTACTGGAGAAGGAATTATTTTGATATAGTTTATCTGCTAGACCAAGACTACACTCAAAATTTATTTCCCAGCCACACACTTCAGTTTTGATGTATCATTAAATTCTTTATGATCTTGCATGGGTAATAATTCTTTTCCTAAAGGAGATCCGGTGCACAGCCTCATAATTCTAGGAGTACTTTGTAATGTATACCACCCAAAGCAGCCTGAATCCTGCTGGTTTTCTCTGTTAAAATTGGTGTCATATCATTCTAATTATCACTTTAACAGAAATCATTCCAATTTCTACATACCCTGAAGAGCAGCATGTGACTTAAAGTTACTTCCACTCCTTCCAAAAGTGAAATACTTCACTGTATCATCAATTATGCTCATCAATATTGCAAATGCTAGTAATCTGAATAGTTGAACGGTTTTATTCCTGTCATACATCACAAAAATTTGTGAACAAGACTCCAGAAATACTGTAATTTCCTTTATGTGTCAATGTTAAAAGTATGTTTGAATTAAATTGAAATTACTTGCTCTCAGGCAGAAATGCTAATCACCTATTTTAGTGCAGGCTAAACCTGAAAAGGGCAGCCTGACTACGTGTTTTGTACCCTCACCCTTACATTAGCATTGGCAAATACTTAACAGTGAGGCCAAAACTCATCTAAATGAGGTTTCTGCCAAGGTTTGCTTCCAAACAAGATCAACTCCTAAAATGAGATCGGAGCTCAGAGATACCAACAGAAAACTGGAGTACATCACAGCACGAGTGACAAGGAGCCCATCTTTTTGCTGTCAGCTTGAACTTAAATCAGCTTCCAGAGATATCATGACATCTCACCTGGAATAGTAAATTACAAGACGGGCATTCCTCATAATACTTGTTTTCTCTGTTAGACATTTAAATAATAAGAGCTGAGATACTGAACAAAACCTCAAGTATGTACACAAAAAATAACTGGAGCTATTTCTGGCTTTTAATAGCTACCACCACATGTAAATACCTCAACGTATTTAACTAACTGAAGACCAGTACAGTCACTCTTGGCTTTTCAAATAGAAACATGTAGCACAATCTTAACAACTGGGAGAAAACTGGACAGAAAAGAAAAAAAGAAAAAAAAGAAAAAGAAAAGATCCAAGATTACAAATAATATTACAAGTAACAGCAAATACAGGTAAATGTGTGGGATTCTGAGAGCTGATCCAGTTTTAGCTTTTTATTCCTTAGTGAAAGGTCAGCTGCATGAACAAGGCTGACAAGATAAAATAAACTCATCAATTTTCAATGTACACTGAACTATGCCTCATTAATAGGACAAGAGGATACGTGAATTGTTAAAAAGGATATAATTACTGGAAATAATGAATTACTGTGCTATGCAAAAAAACCCCAACATTTCAAAACATATATTAATGTGTCAGAAACCTCAATAATTCAAATGTAAATGAGAAATAAGGATCTATTCCAACAGCAATGGTGCCACCTTGTGTTTAAATAAAAAACCGTCTAACATGCAGTAAGGAAATAGGAATATTTCACCAGCTAAGCCCTTTTTAACTAACATTACCTGGTATGAAAAAAAACCTGCTTGTATTCACACTGGCTTAAGTTTTACAGTTTTTGATAAATTCAGTTTTTTATTCCACAGATGAAAACCAGCAACATGCTAGATAGATTTTACAAAGCAAAAGATATAAGTCAGAAAAATGGAGGATACAGGATGGAGATCTACAGAGAGCATCCAGTGTCAGGCTTTTTACTCCAGCTGTACAACAGGGCAAAGGTGATGTTAACTGCTCCTGCTGCACGTGGCTGACTTCAAGCAGTAGCTGTCATATCAGAGTTCAATATCTCTCTTGGGGGTGGTGGCTGCTGCTGCATTTGCAGCCCAGCATGGTGTGAGACAAGGACACAGATCAGGGAGCTGTTGTGCTCCTCCTGACACACTGCTGCCCAAGGCAACAGTGACTGTTTTGCCTGGGTTTAGACCTACATTTCATATTTCTCTGAATTAGAAAACCTAGAGTAATACACAGGTGCACACATGCGTTCTATCAATATATATAATTAGATATCGTATTAGAGAACTTTCCAAACCCAAGGATTCCTGGAGATTTTTCACAGGTCAGGCTTGGGAAGGTAGGTGTTAAAATACGAAAGACCGCCCTTCCATAACATGTTATATGTCAGTATAACAGGAACAACCTTCAATTCAATGAAGAAAACCTGAAGCCTGAGAAGGCTTCTCAATAGGAAGCTGTGGCTTAGAAATAATAACAGTTACATTTCATTTGCAGTGGGTTATTCTGAGCTGATACTTTAAAAGGTATAGTGCATCAGTTTGAAAGCTATATAGTGATTTCTCCTCCATTCCTTTTATTTTAAAATAAAATTCTAAAGACTTACAAAGGAGACGCGTGTCTTGGAGGTTTGACAGACAAGAGAACAACTTATGAAGCCTATTTCATATAACATCCCATGAGAAGTAACTAACCAGCTTAGAATTTGTTAGAGATAGCAAAGCTCCCAAATTATTCTGTATTTGACAACTACACAAAATGAAATATTTGCATTACCAATTAACAAATGTTGAAATCTCCAAAATTCATATGAGAGTAATAAAACCATTTTACAAGAAACTGTAAGAAAACATGCACTTGGATACATCCAAAATTAGATTAAAGTATTAAAAACACATTGAAAGACATGGTCTTTTACTTTAGGGCAAATAAGAACTTATTATGAACATCTCAAAATTTGATTCAATGAAAACAGCCTTAATAGTCAATTACTCTATAATAATTGTTTGAAAATGTTTGAAAAATTTAGGTATACACTTAGAATGTAAGAAATGTGAGAAACCTCTGTCAGTACTAACAGCAGGGATTATAAAAGTTTGGAATTAAATCTTCTCTGCTTAAGTCTGTCTACTAATACTGTTTGCAATTATTTTTAATAATATTTATGCAATGCAAGAAATAAATAAGACCAATTATCCTGGGAAGTGTTTGACATATAGCCTACTAGAACAGTTAAAAAGGTTTTGAAATCTACCATATTTTGCAGGCACCTTTACTAAAGGTTTTTTCAAAAATGGTTATTACATCTTAACTTCCAATATAATTTGTAGCTGTAATATTTAATCATCTGTATCTCTTCATGCCAAATACTTAACTAACAAGCTTATGAGTAAAACAGCTGAAGATTTTGCTTTCACTGAAGTTGGATACCAATGTCTTTCTATAAAAATGACACAGCCTTAGAAAAGAAGTACTTCCTACCAATTCTTCTTTTTGTAAATTCATCTACATTTAGTATACTTCGGCATATTACTTTACAGCATATTGTTTATACTTTCAAATATGTGACATTTTTAAGAGAATGAGCTGGATTCAACAATGGCCACAGCACTTTCTGAAATTTCTAGAAATACTTAGTTAAATCAAGGTAACAATTGAGAAGGAAGGAAACAATCAAGATTTCCAAGGTAACAATTTCTTCAAGGTTCATCTTTGATGGAAATAAAAGGGAAACATGATCCAAAAGCAACACATTCACAACACGTCTTTAACTTGATTTACTATCCATTCCTTAGCATAGAGCATTCACAGTTGAGTATTTGGAAAAAAATCAACAAACCAGACCAACTGATCAAAATATTGGCGCATGAAGCATCTGCATATTGTTTTACTTGGGCCACTGTTTCAGTTTTACGTGATTTTTTGATCCTCTCCCCAGTCACAGAAACCTTGTTTGTTATTGTCACTAATTACAGAAATCTGTAGAAATGATGATGCTCTACATCAATTGCAATACAGTGATAAATTGACAATGGCTTCATGTTTATAACTGCATGCATGATGTTACCATCTTGCAGCCCTTCTACTGAAATGAAATTACTTCACACTTTGCTAGCAGTATTCCCTTGTCCCCTATTCCTATGTGACAAACACAGGAGTGATATTAATAGCAACTGAAGCTACCAATGTAAATGATTTTAATTCTGTTTTGCCTCATATTTAGCAGGTTCTATTTCACACATTGACAAAGAATGGAAAGAACTTGAACTGATTGCTCTGTGTGCCAGTGCAGAGAGCTATGACCATGCCATATATATCAAATCCGTTCCTGAGAACACAGCTGATGGCAAACAATTTGCTTCATACAACATGGTGATGTTAATGACAGTGACATATTTTACAAAACTCATTGTCCATGCACATTTGGTTGTCAATTCCATTTAAAACAATGAAAAGAAAAACCATGCAACTATTAACACAGAAAAGGTGTTTTATTTGCATGAAAGAGCTTAGAATATAAGTTTAGAAAGAGCTAGAATAAGCATGCCAGATAAGCTATAGAAAACATGGTAGCGAAACAACGACATTCAGTGCACAGCAAACCACTCAGAACTAGGAAAATGCAAAATAAATAATTATTGTTAAACTTCCAATAAACTGTGCAAATTACACAAATCACAGTGTAACTTACACCCTGAAGAATGTATTGCTTACAAATAAATGTTTTGCCTTTTTTAGCTGTGAAAAACATTCCTAATATTTTCAGTTGAAAGGCTTCCAGCTGAAACAGATGTGAATGGCTCTACAGAACCCTCATTATCATACTTTATTAATGCTCTAACATAACTCTTTGAAAAGAAGTTAAAAAAAAAAGAGGTCACAGTCAGTCAAATTTTCCATGTGTTTTTCACAAGACAGTGTGTCTTATGTTCAAAAGAGACAAAAGAGAAACATTACCTCAGTGGACATTGATATAACACACACAAGATTAGGTATTATAATTTGCATGTTTTTCTCAACCTGAACATTAGGTTTTAGTTACCCTGAATGTCCTTTAGGGGAACATATTCATGCTCATGTAAAAGACATTAATTTATTTTTAATTACAAATGAATTCACATAATGTATTATTGACAGATATTTGCTTTCTTAACTTATATTCAGACTTCTGCTGCCCCAAAATTCATTTTCCCTGCCATTTCTAATGTCATTGCAAGAAGGTCTCAACACAGAGCAAAAATATTCCCTTTGTACAGTACTTTCTCATTCTGTATCTCAAATTTCAAGGATTACCTTGCCATACTCCTGTTTGTCTCCCTGAATTTTGAATGATTTTTTGTATCAAATACTGAAGTGCGATGAAAGGAATTCATATTTTAGGATAAAACTTAAATTTCCAAGCAGAAAAAAAAACAAAGGGAGACTTAAGGAAAAGAAATATCTTCCTCCCTAGTCTGAAGCTATGCTTCCACACAACCTGTGAAATAGTAGCTTAGCAACTAGTTTTACTATATAATTTCAACCTAAACTGACTGAAGAGACAAAACGAAATTATCCTACAATGATATACTAATTTGCTAAATGAAAACAAAATGAACATTAGCAAAATGATTCTGCAATGAAAGTAACCATATCCCAGTCAAGGAAGAAGAGTCCCTTTTCCAAAGCTAAATCACACAGCCTCTTGCTTTCATTTAATTAATAAGCCAGTTATCAGAAGCAGAGTTATTTCCATTTCAGCCATGAAAGGGTTCAATCTACCTGCATATAATATACCCCAAGGCAATTGTGTTGCCAAATTAAGACACAAGTCTAGAGCTGGTAGGGTACTGTGTCACTGTTGGATGCAGAAAAATAAAGAGAGTTTTAGAACAGCAGTGGGGTATACTTATATACACAAGCCAGTCCTCTTCCAAATGAATAAATGAAACCATGATAGTATCTCTGTCTTGATCATAGCCATATAAAATATCTGACCATATGGCCATGAGTACAACATATAAAAAAGAAATTGTATCAGCCATATGTTCCCAAAACCAGTGCACCTTTGCAAAAGTAGTGGAATCACATTATAACTTGCATAGACTGAACTCTTAATATGTATTAGAATTTCATCCATCCAGAAAAACAGAGAAGTGCAATTGTAAAATCAGAGAATTTAGAACACCAATATCCTTGATTTTTTAAAATTATTGTGCCCAGTGTATTTAATACAGAAGCAGCCCATAGAAATACCAATTAGCATAAAGAATGAAAAAAATTAATAACATAACACATTGAAATTTGACTGTTATTTTTCCTTTTTTTTTTTTTTTTTTTGCTGCTAGGTTAGTGCTGCATAGACTAAAGCACTGAATTAGAAAGAATAGAATTTTTCTAGTTCCTACCTATGTCATTGGTTACCATCCTGGAAAACTTTCTGGTTTTGGTCTTCACTGTAAATAATATTTTAATAAAAAAAAAAAATGAATCTAAGTGTGTCAAAAGGTGAACTAAAGAAAAAATAATACTAAAGAAAAGAAAAATACTGTACCCTTTTCTATAAAATTATTAATTTTTTGTTCATCATCAGAATTGTTTGGTGAAACAGAACCTACAAGTGGAGACATGGAGACAGAATGAAATGGATATACATTTGACATGAATGAAGGGGATATATCTTTGACACAAAAATCAATGTATATTAATATATGCAAAATATACATATATTATACAATATATGTATACATATTATACAAAATTAAATACAAGCTCTGAGTTTAACAAAGATACAACAAAAATATCAAATATTGATACTGGTATTCTCTGTAGCTGTATTACAGAGAATTTATAAAGCACAAATTACTTCGTAATTTGTATTTTGATATTATGAAGTACATATTACTTTGGCATGACAGAATTCTGCTATATTGGAATTAGCCTCAGAAATTATAATGCAAAGCACAATGCTGCACATTGCAGTGGGTTTATTGCTAGAAATAATTCCCTTATTGAACAAATGTTTACACTAAATAACTAAATGGCTCTACTAATCATTGCTCCAGACAGAGATTAGCTTAAGTTACGATGCACAAAACACAGCTGTAACAATAAACACAAGTTCTATAAATCTGTTTGTTTTTTTTTTTAATCCAATGCAGTAAATCACTGTTGGACCACAGTTCTTCAACTACTCTGCAGACAACTCTGAGCCAATACTGCCACCTGGATTTTTCTGTATCCCAACCCTGAAAAACCGAGCGTAGCAACAGACCACAACTTCTGTTGTAGTCAACAGACCACAATATCACCACTGTCATGAAATTAAAACATTGCCAGGAAATTAAAACAGTTAATCTAAAAAATTTAAAATTTAATTGCATTTTGTATTGTGGAAGTGTAAAACCAGAATAGAACACAAGCATTTTGGCACTTCTGAAGACAAAAACTTGACAGTTTAAATGCTGTAAAATGTTTTAGGCCAGAGAAACACTCCCAGAGTCTAAGCCTATTACTGCTTGACATCTATATAAAAAGCAGAAGGTAAGATTATTCCTCCTGCATTTTTGCAGTTTTTCTATAATTCTGCATTACTAAAACTCTAGTCCCTTTCACAGTCCTCTCATCTATATAACCACCCACTGGAGGAAGTCTAATGGAGGCTACCTTCCATTTCACTTGGACTTGGGAAGGTGGATTTGAGTAATTGCAGACTTCAGTCCAAACAGTGACCGGCCTCTTTTACAGATCACATTGTAACAAGAAGATATTATTGTTTCAATGAAAGCCAATAAGGCATTCCATTGCCTATCCCATTCTCTAATCTTAGCAAGCAACAGGCAAATATTTTGTGTTTGTGAATTTTCCTCTTAACTAGAAAGCCTCCAGACTGCAAAAAGTTTCCTTAAATTTAGCCTCCATCCTTCTTCTCAGGCTTGCCAACACTCTGCAGCAAATTTCTCAAAAAGGTCCTTTCTTCCCTCTGAAAGCTAAATGCCATTTTCAAGCTTGTTTTCAGTCTTGTGCTTTTGCCCAGAAAAGATACAAAACTCAAACCAAACACAAGGAATTGCATTTCTTCTCTCTTCACAAATATCAACAAATTATTTCCATACCAGGGTGGTGCATCCAAGATTTTTTTCAAAGGAAAAGTTGAGAAGTCTACCCTAAGCTTCATCTCATTCACTGAGAGCAGAGGACGGAATTGAGGGAAGCAAGGCACAGTCCAACCTCACTACTAGAAGTTTCTATTTTACAGAAGAACCCAACAGTTACATTCTCCCTCTATCTTTTGTCCATTCACTATTTTTGGTACTTGAGACATTATTTTTTAAACTTCTTCAGCTCACACTCAACTCAAAAAAAGTAGGAGGAAGGTAGGGGAAGCCAATTATTAAATTTAGGAGTTTTCCATAAACCTTAATTTTCATCTTTGGACTTGCCTTCATTGCACTGTTGTGGAAGTGGTGAATTGAGTTTTACTCTACTTCAACATCCAATTATGAAAGAAACCCTCTTATTTAAACTACATAGTGTTTTAAATGGTACAAGTTAGGAGTTGTTTGGGCTGATGTTTGGGTGATTCTGGAGCAGGGGGAAAAAAGGACACACATTAAAGGTTATGATTCATTAGCTGTTCATTGCAGATATTTTATCCCAGACTTTTTAAGTGGGTCAAATTCACATACCATACTGGATAACTATGCTCAGCCTTGACAGAGAAAGGATTTACTGCAACTGCAGCAATGCACAGCAAATAGTTTACAGGCATTGGTCTCAATATGCAAAAATGAAATAGGAAACATGCACTTTATTCTCAACACTATAAAAAATGCTTTCCTTATAAACTATATTGAAGTTGATGACTTCAGCATGCCAATACTTAGCAACTCATATTTGTCATTAAATCACATCTTCAGGTAAGACTTTTAATTAAAATTCACAGCCAGGTTTTGCTTTAATTGTAAATAAATCAAATTTACTCTAAGAAAGAACTAGCAAAAATGAACATGACATCGATTGATCTAGAGGAGTGTTTTGTACAATTTAAAATGAATATCAACAGGCAACTGTCAAATCAAAATTTAAAATTTATGTTAAAATTTCTACTAGAGCTTCAAACACAATGTTTTGGTTTGTTATGCTTTCAATTTGTATTTGAAAGATACAGGATACAATAGAAAAGGAATCTATCTTTAGACTCCCATCTTGATTAGCATTTTACACTACATACTAGTTTACATGCTTCATTTAAATCTGCAGTCAAGTCCTTTAACCTTAAGTAGTTTTGAATGAAACAAAATGACATTTTTAAAAGTTCACAGAGCAGTAAGTGAAGTGACATTTTTTAGCTGCTACAAAAACTATTCACTCTAATACTATATCCTGACATCCATTAATAATTATTTACATGGTTATAATCACAACTAGCCAATATTAAAATAACAAATCTTGAAGATTTCATCTGCAATATTCACATACAGCAGTAGTGACTGAAAATTTTTTTTTAAAAAGTGCAGTCAGAGCAATATTAAGTAGGGGACTCCTATTTTTTAGGATACTGGTTTCTGAAGACCTCTGATTCCACAGAAAAATAGTAATTTGCCACTTATCGGGAACCAGAAGTAAACTTGCTCAGAAATAATCTCTACCACTTTTGAAGAATACAAACCATAATCACATGAATGATTACAGGAATTTGTGCATCTCTTGGCAATGCTTCAAAATTCCATTGTGCAGTATGTTCCCTGAGGAATAAATATTTCAGCTTATATCTCTGTTCAATCATCTTTATGATATATTCTTATTGCATCTCATAAGTCAGCCTTGTTTTAAAAATGCAGTTGTGCAACATGGCAAACTTTATGACAGCTCCAACAGTCTGTGAGAAGATAACACATTTTACATAATTACTTAACTAGTAAGTGTTAACTTAAGGCATGCCATCTTCTGGGAAAATAAGAAGCTGAAGATCAGGTAAAGTTATGATTACCTGATGTGGGAGACTTGCAGCGGTCTTCTGGCACCACAGTACCTTCATTTATATCACAAAGACCTGCTGAAACACAAAACCAGTGTATTATAAATTCAGTTCCCATTTTATTTTTACTTCCACTGCAGTCAGGAACTTCATTTCTTATTAGAGACAAACAAGCCAGTTGCGATAGAATTTCTGTTACTTATTAGTTTTTTTGACATTACCGACGGTAAGTGTAGAGTCACTTCTTCCTACCAAAGTTTTCTTTGCAAAATACACTCTCTCAATAAATTTCAGTGAACACCACTATATTTTCAACTAGAAAGACTGACCAGAAGTTAATTATTTACATGCTACAGATATATATTAAGCATAAACATTATTTGTTTTGAAAAAAATCAGAGTTATATTAAAAATGAAATTGCAAAAGAAAATCACATAAAAGAGGGTCTTGAAGATTACAAACACATGATGTGTGAAACTACAGTGCCTTTTTCAAAAGACTTTTCCACTGTTACAGTGATATGCCTTGTATTTGCCAATTTGTATTGACAAGTTAATTTCCCAGAAAAATTCCTTACTGGTGTCACTTAAAGAATTCAAATCTTAGGGTGTTTAGATAGGTGCTCTCCTTTGCCTGAAGGAATTTCACTAAATTTCTTACATCATCAAATCTGATCAATTTGAGTAACTTCAGTATGTTAACATCTGAAAACTAATTCCTTTCATTCCAGTGAAGGAAATAAAACCTAGTCATACATATTCAGATGCAAAAGATAGAAGCTGCCTCAGAATGGTTCTAAATAATATTCCATTGCACATATTAAAAGTATACAATAAATTTTCCTATTTTCCTTTTTGACAAGAATTGCTGTCAAGACTGCCCACAATTAAGAGAACTGCATTGTGTTGATATTTTAAGGTCTTCAGGTTTATATCATGAAGCTTTCCTACAGAAATTTCATTATGTGAACTAAGGCAAAGAAGCATGTAATGCTGAACAGTAATAGCTAAGAAATATTTGTTAAAATTAAAGGGTTTTGCATGCAAAAAAATATTCCCAAAACTAAAAAAAGTTTGAGCGATAATGGTAATG
Source organism: Phainopepla nitens (assembly GCA_013400175.1). NCBI lineage: Eukaryota > Metazoa > Chordata > Aves > Passeriformes > Bombycillidae > Phainopepla > Phainopepla nitens. Next base: position 53,816 of record VXBQ01000057.1, read on the forward strand.
GCTAAGACAAGAAATGTATCACATGGAAAGCCTGTCTATACAACTGCACACTATACATTCACAAGTGCATCTGCACATACCTGTTAACAAACAAAAAGATAACGTTACTCCATCAAAGCTTACAAATTTCCAACACTAAACCAGAAGTTAGTAGTTTAAAGGGAAAAAGGTTCTCCTGAAATACCATATCAATATGGAACACATTGAATGTGAGTTACATTAACAGTTCCATTTATCCAAAATAGTCTTTTTTAAGATTACTAAGAGCATGTATAGCTTAAACCCCAAAATGCAATGAACAAAATTATCAAATGACCTTAGGGCTCTGTTAACCCTACATTTAACAGTCCTGGAACCAACTGAAATTCTAAAAAGTCAAATGAAATTCCAGGTGGAAGTTATATCTTTCCACTACACAGGAGAAAGAAAGAGCAATTTATTTAATCATCTGTCAGTAAATCAATGAACATTGATTTAACTATAATCATAGTTTTACATAGTTTTACACCAGAGTTTTAAACAGGCATGGGAAACTAAACGTTTTGAACTAGACAGGATTGTGTGAAAAGGTTTTTGAAAAATCCTGAAGTTGCTTTCATAACAGGCAATATAAGTTTTTGATGATAAGTGTGCTGAGAGGATAAACCCATCTGTGCTCTTAGAAGTACTTGCCCCTTCAGGAGCCAAATCAAATTCATACATGCAGTTCAGGAACACAGTTTTATCTTTTCCATAAAGATTAATTCTTTACCTTCAAAGGAAGAGTTTTAACTCTTGTACCAGTTCTCCTATGAATATTCATTAATTGACAGCAATAGTCTTTAGCCATGAATGAAAACACTTGCACACTTGAATTCTTTGTAGGAAGTCTCAAGGCTATAATTTGATTAATATACATCTTAATTAATAATAAGTGTGCATTATGGTAATCATTACAGCATGTAAACCTTGGATATCTTTTCATAGCCATTACTGCTATTACTTAGGAGAGAAAAGAAATAGGAATAGATGAAAAGCAATTTTAGCTATGATTGTATCAGTAATTAAACCAAGCAGAGTATAGCAAGAATGATCTAAGTTTGTGAACTAAGAGGGTCTGCTCATGACCAAGCTGAAGAAACTTCCAAGATAATCTCTGTTGCTATTCATCTCAAAGCCTCAGGTATCCTGACAGAAGCACTGGCAACAAGACAGCTCTCCTGGAAAATTCCTCTGGTTTCAAGTTTATAGCATTCATGCAAATTGCTCCAAGAGTTTCTGTTTCAGAACTACAAAAACTATAACCTTCTATAATACAAATATATGTACAAGTGACCTTCTAATAAGCTTTAACTTTATCTCTGCAAACTCCAGAAGCAAGAAATTTGGAAACTCTCCCAATTACCAAAAATCAAATAATGTCATTACAGACATCATTATCATGCTGCATTAAAAACTCCCTAAAATTACAGCTGAAATTAACTGATGGATGAAGTTTCATGAGATTTTTGTCAGTGTTTTGCACAAGCTGTAAGGAGACATATCTCAGAAGAACCTACAACTTGACTGGAAAACAGTGCAATTAAAAATTACAACTAAAACTAGCTTGATTTGATGTGAAAGTTAGAATTAAAAACAACCTGAAAAACAGGGTCAAAAAAACCACAAACAAACCAAGCTGAATAATCAAACTTTCTGATACAGTTTCGGCCTTGACTTAGGTCTATCACAGCTGATGTTGATCTCATGACATTTAAGTTAAAAATTCAGATAGTTCATGAAGGGAGATGGGGAAAGGAACATGACCAGGCAACTCCAGAGGAGTTCCGGGCATGTATTTTCTTACAGTTTTTCCCAATCTCACTTTTTGAATCATTCATAGATTACTGTCAAAAAGCTTTTGAAGTAAAAAAAAGTCACATGCATGTAAGAACTGCTTCAGTTTTGTCAGAAACCTAAACTGCTTCTGGCAGAACTAAGAAATAATAACTTTTAAAGAGTTGCATTATATTGCACTAATCAAAAAATCACATAAAATCTTGTAACACTCACCAACAGTAATTTGCAAAAACAGAGTTATGATTCATGTTCTCTGTGACCTTCTAGAACTAAGCGGGAAAAAATAACAGCTGTATAAATTTTGGTGTTTCATCATGAAATTACAACCTGTCTCATTTTTTTATCAGTACTGATTTAATGACTCCAGCCTTATTTAGCAAAGAGTATATCAAGCAAGGTTTCCCTAACAGTGTAAGCCTCCACTGTGTATAGTTTTCATTACACCATAAAGCTTTTACATACACATTTCATGTCTTTGGGCACATGGCCAAAGTTGATTTTCTACACCCTCCCCCCTCACTATTAGAATCTGAAGGCAAACACTGATTTTGTTTTTAACCTTGACAAGCACCTGGTGACACTGTCTGGCAGGCCTTAATAAAACACATTCACTGCATGCTTCACAAACTATAAATTGCCACCCGAAACATGTGAGTAGTATACCTGGTATGAATCACTGATAAATTCCAAAACACGATCTCAACTGGGAGCTTGTATCTGTAGAGCTAGCCTGAAATGACAGTTTACAGTCTAGCTAGTGTAGAGAGCCTTGTCTCTAAATAGATGCTGCTTTAAGACGGGAATCTGAATTTCTTTTCTGAGTAGAAAAAATAAGATGACAGAGAAATACATCATATTCTTGCAACACAAGAGAAGGGAAAAAAAATCTTGCATTTCCATTCATATTTTAGAAGATATGTAACTCTTACTCTATGAAATTGTTTAAAAGGTGCCTTTGTAAATTTTCAACTGTGATTAAAGACATACCATTTACTAAATCCTAAGTATGTTGACAGATACTGATCATGTATTGAATTTACATTTTTTGGTGAAACATACAGAATATCAGTGTTTTTAATGAGGAAGGACCAATCTTTCCTGCCTTTTTTGGAAGTCGTCAAATGTACAATAGCAATATGCTGCTCTGTCACATGCTGCCTGAATGCATGTGTAAGCCAGTATGTTTTTTTTTTTCCTTAAATACACTGTTGTTGACTCAAAGAATAGGAATTTTCTAAACCAACCACATTAGATAAAAAAGCACTTTCTCTAGGAAGATTTAGATATCCAGTACTAGTACTCCCTGAAGATAATTAGCTGTATAGCCATTGAAAATACTTTATTTATAGAAAAAAATAATTTTGAACTATTAAAATAGAAATGTTTTCAAAATAGAGATTCAATGAAAGCACATCTTCCAAAGCAAAACCAAGGAAGCATAAGCTTCTTGCATTTTTGAAAATACTAAATGCATATAGTACTAAATGGATAAGAAAGGGAGAATACAAAATCCAAACCTGTTCTGACTATCTCATATAGTTCCAATCCTATAAATAAATCAAAGGGTAATGCTTAAATGTAACAGACTCATTATTTGTGGAAAATGATAGAAGCAATTATTGAAGTCTGGGCAACATATACACTGAAAGAACTACAAATAATGAGAAATGTTAAATGATAACTAAAGAAATTATTTTCAGGTTTTAAAATGACTAGCTCCAGTTAATCAAGATATGTCAGGCAGGTAAACAGAAAGACAATTGCATGGTTAAGAAATTAACTCTTGGGTACAAAACTTGTTTAAACTTATTCCTAAATAAAATAGTCCAAGTAAATTCAGCTTTACAATATTAACTAGTTTTGGGATTTCTACCTATCTTTTGATTTTTTTCAAAACAATAATCAATCAGTGCCAGATCCTGGTTTTCAGTTCGATATCAACTTAAGGTGGAGGCATTTCTTTTATGCCTAGCAACCTTTCTGCCATGGCAGCAGAGGAGGAAAGATTATAGAGAAAGCAGTGTTTGGCAATTGAGGCTATCCTTGAGATGTATTTCTTTTTTCATGTTGGGGGAAAAAAACGGCAGAACTGAGACTTGGACCACAATTCCAAGGTTTTTTTGCAGTTTGGTTCTGTTGTTTTTTCTTTTTTTTTTTTTTAACTCCATTTTTACAGTAGCTTAATCTACTCTACTTCATTAAGAAAAGGGCTGAGATTACCTACCTCTGCCTGAGGGCTGGGGAAAAGTGGCATCCTAAGAAAAGGAACAATGTTATGCTTTTTAAAAAAAAGCTTTACATTCTCCAGATTCTTGGATAATATGAATGATGTTGTAAGTCAGACTCACTCAGGTAATTCATGGTTCTGATGGGTTACCCTCCTCACACAGATACCTGAACTTCAAAACTGCTTGAAAACCGAACAGGGCTGTGCAGTACACAAACACCTCCACTGTTTAATCCCTATAAACAACATTTTTGTCGAAGTAACTTTTCACTTTTAGAAGAAGAATCTCTGTAATTGCAATGTTTATTCTTATCACTGCTACTAGTACGCTAACTCTGGAGTTCTGAAGCTTTTTCTGCCAGAAAGCAAACCAAGCAATGAAAGTTTTTAGTACACTAAATTTGTGTACTAGCTCTATAAACATCAGCAAATCCTGAGATAGGATCTCTTTTTGATTTTTAGATTTCCTTATTTAAAATCACAAAATTTAGAGAGTATTTTTGGTTGCTTTTTTCCTTAAATTTCTTTTAAAGATATCACGAAAGAGAAATAAAATGGATGCAGGATGGATTGAAAGCAGTTTCTTTAAGTAAAACAATTATTAAAAAGAACTACGAAAAGTAATTATGGTGAGTGAAAAAAAAACAAAAAAATCAAGTTCAGATGTTCAAAAAATATTTGAATGCCATGAGATGACTTACTTATATAAGAGGCGCGAAGCTTTTTCACAGACTCTGAATATAAGTTAGAAAGGCCGCACATGCAAGAAGCCACAGTCAGCATACCTTCATGAAGCAATGAGAAAAGGAAAGACGGAGACACTAACAGTACATTTGAGACAGAAAAGCCAGCCAAGTAACAGCCAAGTTATTAAAATGCTATTGCCATGCAGATTGTTAATATCAGAAGTTAAGATGAAAAAATATGACTGCATTTAACAGCTATGTTCATGAGCAAAAAGGACTTTAATTATGAACATCTTAGAGACACAGTTGAAACATAGAGTTATGTGGATCAAATTTATTGGATTAAAATAACAACAGTTTAGAAAACAAAGGCAAGTGATGTTGAAAGCTCCAAAAGGCATTTTATATGCATGAGGCAGAATTTAAGCCCTTTACTCCCAGGACAAATTAACACAGACAAACAGTAAAGCTATTTCTTTCTCTCACAGTTTATTTCATACAATAAAATATTTTATCTGACAGGATACCAACTGTGTATGCTCTGCTCTATATGAATGATTTTTAGATCTATTTCCTCAGTTGAAATAAGCTGTCTGGTGTCAACTGTATCTTTTTCAAACCATCCATTTACCAAAACACCTCCTACAACATCTATTTCAATTTGAATAAAATATTTCCTGGAGAACTTACAAGGACTTTACTCTGGATCTCTTAAAGAAATTAACACTCAGTCATGATGAAGGTTTTTTTTTTTAACATTTTATTATTATTTCTTGTGCTGTTTTCTGAAATAACTTAGGAGTATCCATGACATATCAAGGAGAAGAAGATTTTAAAATACTAAATTTTCCTTTTGATTACAAAAAGCTTTGCATTTTGATTGAAAAGTCACTTTCCTTTTTAGCTGAAAAAGAACACTCCTCAGTATATTTTTAAATCAAAGTCCTTTTTTTCTTTTTCAAAGAGATTTATTTTACCAGTTCGTATGTAGAAGTTTATTTTGTTCATTTAAATCAAAGGTTTCCTCTCTAGCATAACACAACAGTATTAACAACATAACATGATTTATCAGGACATTTCTAGTCAAATTTTAAAATAGGAAACCAAAAGATTCCACAAAACACACAGGCTAACTGTAAACATTAATGGATTTATACAAACATGTAATATGGGTACTAGCTTTATCAGAAATATCAGGACACTTCTTCATGCCATGTAAATTCTTGTAAGCTGCATAAATTCATGATAAATTTATATTTTTTCTTAAGATATATATTATACCAAAAAAATAAGTAATGGTATAAAGCATCAGTAGATTCCACTAAGCAACAATTTTTAAGCAAAGATGAATTAACAAAGCTGTTATACTGACATTAGCAACAGATCAAGAAGAAAGAAAACCACAGTGAAGAATGTTTGTATTCAAAGAACGTACACTAAGACTAGATGATCAATTGTGCCTTTCTTCTGAGCTTGAAATATGTTTTGGGTTACTCACCTCCAGATGGTTGCCGAGTTTTTCGGGGAGATCGTGGCTCCCTGCGATAGGGATCATTGGAGCCATACAGTTCAATAGTGCCAAGATTCAAGAGCACTGTCTTCTGGAGATAATCAACCATGGCAATACCATTACAGTTTCCAAAAACTACTCTGGAAAAAGAGAAGTGAAAGGACAAACAATGCCAATTAAAGGTTGGTAATGTTTCATGCAAGTATTTTTTGCATTTCAGTATTTAACACTTCCTAATTTTTAGGAATTATCCTAGATTGCACTTATTTATAAATTAATATTTTTGAGTGCAGTATTGATTAATTGTTCTCTTGTAAAAACATGTCGCTGAGTAGAACAGACCACTGTCAATGTACTTGCCAACCTATCTGACACAGAGCCCTAAGTGACACTTACTTTCGGCTGTACAGTGCCAGGTGAGGAAGAATAATGTTGATTTGCTTCTGCTGTTAGCATCATCAGCATCTGCCATGACCCAAAAGGAACTCTCACAGAAGCACAAGAAACTGATTACCTCTATGTTGCTGTGCAGCTCATGTGAACACATACAGAGACTCAATTTTAATGGATAGTTTTAAACCACTTTGGTGGACTAATGCAAGAACTGTGTAGAACATACTTACAGGCCATACGCTGAGTTGATGGCTAAGCTGGTTATCTGTTGAGGAGGTTCTCCACTAACCCACACCAACTGGATTACGAGCTCGATTTGGTACCCTGGAGACTGCTTGAGAGGAGAATTTTTAACTCTGCAAAGTAAACAAAACATGGCATCTCCATTGTCTCCATTTTTTCCTTATGGGATCAGAGTTCATTAAATTCTCCATCATGCTGGACTTCAAAATGTTGGAAAATTGTAAAAACTATGATCAAAAGAAAATAAAAGCAACCAGAAGAAAAAGCCACATTGAAACTGGAAATCCACTTCTTTTGATTCACTACCTAATTGAAAATTATTTGAACAACAGTCACGAATGTTTCATTTTTTCCAACCTCAGAACAAGGCACAACAGTGCTATTATGCTGTATTTCCTTGAACAGATACAGGTGTTCAGTTAGTGTCTAAAAAAGAAGGTGTTACCTATTTATTTCAGAGTTCTCAAAAGAACTCTGATTTACAGAATGGAAGGGGCTGAGAGGTGTACATCAAATAAGTACAATTAGAAGGGAAACAGAAACACAATGTATTGAGATAAATGCAAATAAAAAGCTGATGATATGGCAAAACCAAAATAAAAACAAGTAAATTATTGTAATGGTAGACCAATTGTATGCAATGAACTTGGGACTGGGGGAATTGAAACTCCTGTAAAGATTTTGTTTGCATGCTGACAAATAAACTTATGCAGAAAGGATTAGGTCTTGCATTTTTTTACACGAAAAAGTTATGTAGAACAAACTCCTGTTTCCTGAATTCCGCTTATTTTACCCATTTATCCTCACTAATGGATATTTTGGTTTGACAATATTTTACATAAGTTTAGAATTTACCAATCTTTCTACTTAGATGAGTTTCCTTCAGAAATACACCTCTCCAACTCAGTACAACCAATACAATTTGAAGACTCCTACCCATATAAAGCAACCCTATCAGAATTAATTGTTTTCTGGAAGGATACATTCAAAGAATTAAATCTAAGTTGGGATCATAAACTACAGAAAACAAAGCATATGCTTAACTTTATATCTCTAGATACATATTACAAATTTCTTACATTCTCTTCGAGGAAGTGATGGCACATAAGGCACTCTTATGGGAAAGTAAATAAACTTTTTAAACCCTAATTTCTCTAAATGGGTAAAAGCTCACACAAAGAAGTTTGCAGAAAAAAATCCCAATTTAAAAATATAAAAAAATTGGTCAAAGACCTACAATGAGAGCACTATTAGGCATCATGCAAAGCAAAGATCCATGACAAAGAGACATGTAATTAATTCTGTTTCCAAAATGCAAAGTTGTTCCCTTGGAGGATTTTCAAAAAACAAATATATTTATACGCCTAAAGAGTTAGTACACAGCTAGCTATCTGTAAAAATTTTCACTTTTGAGTTGCTTCTAAAACTTAAAGCTCTGCAAAACTAACAGATGAAACATATTCAGACATACTTGGTCTAAAGTTAAGGAGAGCCACAAAACATCAAATTTCCTATTCATTTCAAGGACAATAAGATATCAAAGTGACTGAACTGCTGTTATTAAAAACTGTTTGTTCTAAGGCATGATCATCTATAGCTATACTAACATCTGTGCCAAATTTTCCTAAAATTAGGTAAATCAAATGGCAAGGATTTTTTTTTAAGTCAGCTTTAGAAGTTTAAAAAATTAAGATTGCAATATTTATTTCTTAAAGCAGAGCTCAAATTTCAGGTACTTGGAAAACTTTGCTCTACAAAATAAAACATTTTCAACAGCAATGACATATCTGTAAAAACATCAAAGTACATGTATTCCAATTACATATTCTTGCAATGTTTCAGACTCACTGAAAGTAGAATATACTTACTTTAAACATGGGACATTATCACGAAGTCCATCAGATGAACTACTACTAGTAGATGGATGAGACTGGGGAACAATGGACTGAGGATTGGAACCTGCACCTGGAGTTGGTACAGGTGGCACCTGCTCACCGTCTGGAGTTTCAACATCATTTATTTCATATAGGAGACGTACTTCCAGCATCTGTTAATTAAAGGAAAAAAAAATATCAGCAAAGTTTGCCTTTCAAAACACTGAATATGAAATAAATGAAGTGCAACTGAAAATAATAGTGATAAAAGTAACATCCAGAACTTTTCCATCTTTTGAAAGATAACAGTTTAATAAACAATGTAACTTAAAGACACATGTAATTTTCAGAAATAAAGAGTCATACTATTACAGACTGAATATCTGAAGATTGCTAGAACTTTCATGTCTGAGGTATTTTCCAGTTTTTAAAAGTTTGCCTCTTAATATCAAAAGAAAATAAATATTGGACCCATTTAATTATCATTTTGCTGATATATGTTTTCAGTTATGAAGATGACTTAATTTATGTACTTCGAGAATGGTAAAACAGCTAAAGTCACACAGCTAAACTTTTACTGATGCAATACTGTACACACAGTGACTTAGTTCAATGTTTGATGTTGTGTTGAACTGGATCATACATTTTAAAGAATTCTAAGTTCATCATGACTTTAGATTTCGTTCTCCAGGATCTGCAACAACATTGGAAGGAATTGCAGTGCGGTGTAAAGGAAGTTTTCAACTCTTTTATTATTATCTGCAAAACAGAACTTAACTCACAGACTATAGAACTCTAGAACATAGAACTATATAGTATTTCTTAAAATGTTGAAGAATACTGAAGACTAGCTTGATTGGGACTGATTCATAAACACCGGTTATAAAAAAACTATTCCCTACAAAGGGAATGTACATACACAAATTTGTGTGTGTGTGTGTGTTTCTGATTTAACAAGAAACTTCTCACACTCTTGTAATAGAATCACTGTACCTTATACAGAATAGAACAGTGATACAGCAAAGTTCTTAACAGATATCTGGGCATGTTTGGCACATTTTTAATCTTCTAGCTCTGCATACTGCAGAAGTTTTGACAGGAGTTACAGTAATTATGAAGACTCAGGGGATCAACTCCCTAAAAGCTTTGAAATTCTTCAACTCCATAGCTCATTCTCTTATCATCTTACCTTTGATACAGCCATGTTTTGATCCACTATTTGTTTTGATAGACAGACCAAAGAACAATTATTGGCTGCAAAACCTCAAAAAGTCACTGAAAACCAGTATCTCGGTGTGTAATATTTACTTTAGTTGAATTTCTTAATTAATTACTTTCTATTAAAAAACACACGTCTTTGTTTTGAGTCAATCATTTTTGTCCATTTCACTAATACAATTAAAGAAAAGAAAATAAGAAATAGCCTTATTATAGCTAAATCCTACAAAGTTAAAAAATGTTCATAACTCTTTACCGGAATGACTTCTGTTGTCACTTCCTGCTTGCTGAACCTGTAAATAATGACATGTGCAGAAACTCCAGCTATGCACAGCATTCTACTTTCTGGACACCATGAGATGATCTGAATAGCATATGGATCTTCATCTACTATATCTGTGTTTGGCCTGTCATCTTTATTCCGTGATTTTTCAAATACTTTGGCTGTTTTTAGCTTATAGAGTACTTGCAGCGTTACTAGGAACAAAGCAAAAGAGAAAAATTAGTTTTGATCTAAACATATAGCTGATATATTGATATAACTAATTCTTGAATTATATCCTTCTCAACTGGATATCAAATTCTGTGTTAGATTTTTATCTCAACTGTCTTCATGCTGATTTCAAACTTCACAGGCATATCGTCTAATCAATGGCCCAAATTACTGCTATAAATACTAACCACAACATTAGAAAACCTAAATTATAGCATCCTTTCTCCTCTTCCATATTTCAATGGTTTTACCTGAATCAGATTTGCCTAGTTCACCTGTAAGACTGTCCTATTAAAAAGACTCAGAAGTTTTTAAATCAATAAAGAGGATACTTGCAATTTCTCCCTTAAGAAGTTTATCTGTTTTAGAAAGAAACTAAGTATCTTTAACAGAATCTCCTTTAGACAGACCTAGGCTGAATAGAATTTTTAAGCACACAATCAGTCAGGTTTGGCTTACTCCCTCCTCTCTCCCAAGTTCCACTCCCACTCCAAACCAAAATTAAAGATCTCTAACACTCCAAATAGTCCTCCTCCCAGCTTTTAAACATATACATTGCATCTGTTCCCTCCCACAACCACACACGCCTTAGCCTTTTGGAATCTCACGCATTTTCCACAAGTTTTCAAAGACAACTGATGATGATTCCAAGACTGCTTTAAACAGCTTTTAAGTAAGGTTAGTAAGCTTAGTTCCAACTAGAACAATTCAAACATCTAACTTTGTGCAATCATTTCCACTTCGAATTCTTGCTGCATTTTTTCACTGTGAGCTGTGCAGAATATCAGATGTAATTGACCCTTTAACTGAAGGTGAAAAATCTAAAACTGTACAGGAAAAATCTCTACTGAAAATACTTACTTGCTGATGCATCCCAAAACTTGACTGATCCATCAGCATGCCTATGAAATTCAAAAAAATAATAAGATGATGAAATTATTAGTTGGAGTGCTCAAACTCTATGGGAAAGTACACAGTTAACATTCTATTTTTATTAGTCTTCTTAGTGACACCTCATTTTCACAATTTATTAAAAGGCGATATTTTGCCAACATGTGCTCCAATTACTTTGGACAGAAGAGACTAGAAAAACATTCGAAGGCTAACTTCCTGATGATCCCATATTAATTACCATAATAAATTCTGAGGCATACCTTACCATGCACTGTTTCTTAAAAGATGCTCAATATTAGGAGCAACATTTGTATAGAAGATGCCTAAATATACAATATCCCACTGTTAATGAGTCACCTAACTTGTTTATTTAGTCTTGAGTTTGAGAATCAGATGACTATATTTTTTCAGGACTGTCTCAAAGTCTCTGCAATGTGTAGTACTAGGTGACAGTAATCCTGATTGGGGCTAATGGGCTGTTCTAAAAACACCTCAGTAATGCTCTCACTTTCAGTGATACACTGCAGTTACAAATTAAATTTCACTTATGTTCCTTACAGTAGTATTAGAAAGATCAGTCTCAAAATGATCAGATTTAAGTATTTGCTTGTCCTTTTTGAGATAAAAAAATGGCTTCCCTTTGAGAACTGAACTCAGTAACTACTTAATGGATCTACCATGCTTTAAAACAATACTCAGCTATTTTGCAAAAATCAAAGAATAAAAGGTAATTTTGATCCAAGATACTTTGACAGTAAGCACATGTAATCACAATACCATATAATAACAATGATAATACCTGTGAAACATCTGCTATCATTTTATTTCTACCCCCTCCTCCACATTCTGCTTTACTTTCTCAGTAACACGTCAAGGAGATTATGCCAAAGATGTCTGGTGATCATAATTTCATTAATCACATAAACCACTCATACAAAAAACAAAGTTCTAAAAGAGAAACAAAAAAATTCTCACTTTTACTTAATGAGCTAAGAAAGTTATTAGCAGACTATGGTATCACTTACCCTGTAATAATTATCTCTGGATAGCTCTGAGTGATCAGACCCCAGTTGCCTCCACTGACAGGCCATTCCTGGAAGATTAACAAATACACTGAGGAAGAAAATATCATACAGTGCAAAGTTAAGGGAAATTACTGCAGATATTGCAGATCCTCCTCAGACATTAGCCACATATATCCTCCCCTGCTATTAGCCACTGTCAAAGGCAGGCTGAGTCAGGTGAAGCTTTGGTCTTAGCATGGCCACTCCTGTTATTTAGAGCTTCTGATTCTCAGTATTTAAAAATACAAATGTGTGCAGTAGATGTTGTACCTTCTTACTGTAACCTTGACGTTTCTGTCGAGCACCAACTGAATACAGTGCAGGTATGAGATCCACAGGACAATCAGCAAAATATTCACAACAGGTAACTGGAGACTCATGTATAGTCAAAGGATAGGGATTCTCAAATATAGGATACCTTTAAAAGAAGAAAGAGGATAACTGTTAATCTAGGGAAAACTATTTTTTTAAGTGCAGAACACAAGTAAAATACTAAGGACGAACCTGGCATTCTTTTCGTACAGAGAAAAATAAATGCATCTCAAATTAGACTATGAACAAATACACTACGCAACTTTACTGCCCATCTAGTATGCTATAGCGTAGTACTCTAGACGGAATCTAAAGTTTGTACAGTTTCTAGAGTTTTTCTAGAACACTACTATTCCCTGTCATTTTAAATTTTCAAAAGCTTACTAATTTAGTGGCCTGTGGAAAAAATTAAGCTGCCAAGTCTCAGTTGTAGCAACATGGAGCTATGAATTTATTTCTAACTCTTCAGTCTATTCTTCTAGGGATTAAGACAGGAAGACTCCCATCTCACTTTGTATTAGCACACTGTACTAAAACAGAAAGTTGTCCAGCATTTTGCATGGACAAATTTTGTTTAATATACTCACAACTCCAAGATCACTTTCTTAAAATTACAGATAGCAACACTCAGTTATCAATTAGAAGAACATACACACACAGACTCCCAGCCACTACTTTCATCTGAAAAGTGACAGAGGCTTAATGAGGATAAAGGTCAATAATACTAACAGAGGTAAATGTATCTGTGTTCAAAGAACATTTGTCTCCAGAGAAATGCATGCTATGCATTGTTTTCCCCTTTTTATCTCCCCCTTTTTGAGAGGTGAAAAGACACAGTTTCTCAATCCAACCAAACGAAAAATTAGCAACAACAGATGAAAACATTCCGCACATCAGGAACTTTATACAAGACTATATGGAAAGCTATAAAAATATTTTAAAAATTACATGCAGAAGAGGCTTAACTAACAAAGTATCACAAATCCCTATGAGAATGCAAGGTAAAAGGAAGTCTGTAGATTTTTTTGGTATTAATTTTATTTCTTTTTTCAGGTGTCAAACAACTAATAGTTTGCAAGTCAATCATAACTAAGACCATTGTATAAACAAACTGCTGAAGATTTTTTAGTATGAAATAGAATAAGCTTTAACATAACTTCAAATTTCAGGCACTTCAAACTAAATATGAATGTTGATACTTAGTACCATTGGTATATCAGAAACAAGTTTTGGATACAGCATATGTCCATGTAACATTCAGAAAACCTGAATGAAATTGCTCAATAGCTGCAGAGATATTAGGACAAAACATAATCTTCTTCCAAATTCCATAGAGTCTTCATCATCTAAGGTATCACCATTGTCTTTCAGGACAAATATTTACAGGTTTTTGTTTTTGCCCCAGAAGGATGTTCTTCATTCACCACTGGAGATTTTTAATGAGGAACAGTACCAAGGTCTTACCTACTTCCTCTCTCCTGATCCCTTAACAGTTAGCTATTACTGCCTACACAAATTTTAATACCCTTCATAAAAAAATTTTGTACTGTCTAGAATTTTTTATCACCACTAATAACACTATATGGACTAATATGGACTCTTCCATGGACAAAGCAACAAGAGACTCAATGTTTTAGGCAGGTTTTATTCGTGAATACTGCAGTAGGATACTCCTTTTAAGCAATTTCTTACTGCAGATGTAAACCAGAGAGTAGATGCTATCATTCAGATTTTATATATATGGTATTATTGCATCACTATGGAATTACTTTAAGCAATACAGGTAGAAATTTATTTGGCAATAAGATTAGCAAATATTTAAGTGATGACAACAGCCAAAATTACTTGGGTTATCTGATAAGTTCTTCTCCCTGCCGCCTTCCTCAAAATTGCAAGCTCCCCAAAATATCAAACTCCCCTCTTAACACTAAGGAATCAACTTCAAAATAAACTTAAAAAGCAGAAGTGATCTATGAATAATTTTGGTCAGTCAATCAAGCCTGGAAAAAGTCACATGATAATCTACTCATCTACTATACATTAACTTGAACAAAGTTGATATAACAAGAGTCTCAGTTCATTTGAAGAAATTTTATATTTAATATTCAAAATTTTATGTTCTGAGGTATTAGGTTAGACTAAAAAGCTATAAAGTAGAAAAATAGGCTGATCACTGCAGCCAATGATTAAAAAGACTACAGAAGATTCTTACCCATTTTGTGCAAGGTCAATCAGTACTAAGTCCTTTTCTAGGAGAACAACTACAGCATATGGTTCCTGAAAGTCTGAAAACAACAACAAAAAGTTACCTATTGGTAAATGGAGCCCATGCATGTCGAGCCTCAAGAATGGAATCAGTGTTTGCACTCTGGCAGCTGAGATTAGAAAGCCACTTAGATTACTATAGTTTTTGAAGATATTTTATATACGCAGACTCCTGAATACTCCAAGTTAAGTTTGGAAAAATCATGTTCTTTTATTCAATATTCTCAACAGGTCAAATAACAGAAAAAGGAGCATGCAGAGTAACTTGTATAAGCAGGTTATATGAGAGAAAGAGTCAATTTCTGACTAACATCCTCCTACCCCTAAACTGCTTTTCCTCATATTCAGTGGGGTTTAAGTTTCAATTGCTCACAAAATGGCTCAAAAGACATTTGACTTGACAGTAAAATAAGAAACTTGAAAAAGTTTCCAAAGTTTAAATTCCCCTCTTTCAGACAGATCTCAAATTCCAAGCTAAGCAGTTTTACATACTCTGATGGAAGCTGAGCGCTAAAACCACTGGAATCATCAGCAATATGATACTATTCATCTGAGAGAACTATCTAAACTACTGTGAGTAATCCCCAGCTGCAGAAGACAGATTACAGGTTAGTGATGAAATCCATGTAAGTATTGGAATGAATAAAGCCACTAAAAGTTTAAAATAATACAAAAAATGCTCCTCATAGTTTAGCAGTGACTGGAAAGGCCATATGTGCCCAAATATCCATAGATGAACACATCTGCTTCAGTAACTACAGCTTAAAGTCGTAGTGCTTTTTGTCTGCACATGCTTTTGTGATTAAAAAGAAAAAACATGCTATGAGTAATTGGCGTTTTCCAAATGCAAAATTGGCTTTATAATAAACTATTCTATTATGATGTTTTGGCAAGTAAACCAAACTTCAGACAATAGGGTTAACAGATGTTGCTGCTGCAGTCTGATCCCTAGAGATAAAACAGAAACACAATAATAAAGAATATTCTGATGGGATAAAACTCCTGCAATGAATAATCAAGGCACAGAGAAAAATCTTTACAGAGCCTACCATTAGGATATGGTGTTTCACACAGGGTTAGAAAGTCAACAATAGAATAATCCATTTCTAGCACAGCAGTACTTTTCCCATGCATAACTGTTAAACAGGGTCTTCTTCCTACAGTGTCATATGACAAGCCTCCTGAGAGAATGATGAAAGGCTCCCTGGAATAAAGCAGAAGCATTTAGGATCAAGTCACGATAACATCCTAAAAGAAACTGGGCAGGTTTTGCAACCTTATGATAAAGTTCAATGAAATACCATTTAGCAGAGATGGAGTAAAAATAATGCAAACCAGCTCTCATGAAATATACAGCTTGGGTAAGTATTTCAAATCTTATTGTAACTCTTAAGTCAGACATCTCCTCCAGTCATTTTGTTGATTTAACCCAACTTTATAACTTCTTATCAGGATATTTTTAAAATATTTTGTACTACTTTAGAGTTGTTTCTTTTCTACTGAATGGCAGATTCAGATTGGCCAACATAACATTAAATACCCAGCAAAATCAGGAAAAAACAGTCCCATTTGCATGCTGTATAGCAATATGACTGTCTTGGAGATGCAACTAACTGCTTGATAAGCTTCAAAGACATAACATATTTTAAGTAACATCACACATTTACTCTGGATATTTTATCCATTTTCCCCCAACCACCATGCACAAAATTCAAAAAACTACTTTGTCATACATTATTCTTACCATAAAAACAAATAGTTGGGTAGAGCAAACCAGAGCTATCTCTTCTAGTCTTGAGAAGAGATTTCCCTTGAGAAGAGGGAAATCTTGAAACTTGATTTAAACTTTTTTAAAACTTTTTTTAAACTTTTTTTTCCCTTGAAACTTTTTTAAAAAGCCTTTGCAGAAACATACTTTTAAATACATCCATATATTCCCAATATGCATATAATGTACAGTTTACTATTTCATTTATTGAAAAAAAAGATACAGTAAATACGTTAATTTTACCAGATATTTTCTTATTTCCTGATTGTCAAGAGTCACTCATTTTAATACTTCTTATATTTGAAACAGGACATATTCCTTTTTAAAGAGTAGACTGACTGTAAGTATGCAGCTCAAAAAATAAATGTTACTCATTATTGACTATTGCCTGAAATTTCCCATTATATTTCTGAAGGAAAAATAGGCATTTTGCATATCTATCAGTTGCCTCTGATCTCCTTTATGCTCACTTTCAGTAGAAATCCTACCCCCTTCATTTGCATCTTTCTTGGAAGCAGCTAGTATATCAGTATCTGGAGAAAATTTCTACAGGAAAAAACCCCATCCTGATATCTTGTAAAAAGAGAAGAAACCTTTTATTTAATCTTTTCCTACAATAACATCTTTTCCATACTGTCTAAATGGCTTTCCCTAGTTGGCATTTGAAACACAAAGTGAGACTAGATACATCTGAATTCTTGAAAACTGTCTATTAAGGGTTTGGTTTATGCACGTGCTGCAGTTCACAAATTTAAGACTTGGCTGAAATGTACTTTGTGTTTGTAGTACTGAAAGGAAGGCAGACTGAGATAAAATTCCAGCTTCTACAGTTATTTCACAATCTGCTTGATCTTCCAGAAAGACCTATGACTGAAGATTTAATAGGATCAAAGAGTACTGCTGGTCAAGGAAGGGACCTCAAAGGAATGGCCATAAATCCGACCATGGGTCCAAGTTCAATATCTTGCCTCCAACAGTAGCCCCAAATGTATTTCTAGAAAAAGATTAAGTTTTCTCTGAGTCTTCATTTAATCTCAGCTCTTTCTATTGAAACTTCACACAATCTTTTACGGTCAGGTCCATGAAGAAATTTCAAGAAAGCTACACACTTTAATTTAGTCTGGTATTTTTCAGGATGTTAGTGAAGAGAAAAATACTGGTGAGGTCTCATTGTGTTGGAATGATTTACTGCAGTATTTTTTTGTCCATAGAAATCATCAGGGTTTTTTAAACAATAATGCTGCCACGACAATTTGTAGTAATTATCAGATTTGTAGATTCATTGAGATCAACTGATAGTAACAATGTAAAAAATTGCAGTTTTTAATTTCTCTGGTTTTATTTTTCGAGGTAATCAAACTGCTTTGGGCAGGCTTGCCAGACTGTATCCTTTAGACAAAAGGAATGGAAGAGCAAAGAATAGAGCACACTGATCTGTCACACAGATTTTCCATAAATGAATCAAAGATTAAACCTGACTTGTGTCTGCCAGAAAGACCACTACAAGTTTGTGTATGAATGTTTCATATTTTCATGAAACCATGGATTTACCATGAACATAGACTGTGCATTTTCTAATTAAAGTGTTGCCCTTCAACTGTGATACATATTAAAAGGTTAGTGCACATCGATTAGAAACACATAATTAAAAAACAAATTAGAAGATTTGTACTTTATATAATAGATTAGACTCATTCAACTTTGGGAATTACATTTTACCTACCTGAAACAATGGAAGACATTTAAATAAACCCAGGGTTCAGATCTTAGAGAATTGCTTTATAGCATTTTTAGCAGCTGCTCATACTTTGAAACAGTTCAGCTTCAGCAGGTTTGCAAATAACCCCCTTACACGAATTTCCTCATCAGTGAAATATGTAAAATCCCTTGGAGAACACTATAAAAAATTGACTATAAAAGGGGGCAACAGGTCATTGAAAAAAAAATTCAGAAAATACAGGATTAGGTCTTGCAAGATTTGAAAACATTATACAATTGAGAGTTGAGTGGCTCACAAACCAGGAGGATGCTTCTGTTCAATTTTAGAAGTAAAGGTGAGTCAGCTTCTGACAATCCAGATGTGTGAGAGAAATCAGGTCATTGGTACAATCTGGCTTACTTTTCAAACTATGAGTAAATATGTGGAGAAGTTAAACCTAGCATGAAGATGGAAAAGACTTCAAGAGTTAGTTTACTTAGTACTTGAAGTCCTGAAGTAGTAGTGAAGATAAAACCACAAATTTATTTTGGGAAGTGTGGTTTTAAACCAGTAAGTTCACACAAGAAAATAACAGTATTTAAACTAAACTAACATATTAACATAAAATAGGGTGACAGAAAGATGTTCAAAATAGAGCACGGAAATAGTGAACATTTTTTCATAATAAAGATCTGAAATAAGTAACTTAAATAAGTATTAAATAGTAGCTCTTAAATGTAAGCTTTTTTGCTTTGGTTTTCTTCTGTTTTTTTAATTTGTTTTTTAAGAACAGCTATAGTGAACTGTTATAGAAAAAAACTATTTGACATGTTTCTTACATTGTTTCAGTAGCCTGAAAAATTTTGTCCTGTCCAGAAACAATTCTCCTCTGAGCTACAGATACTAAACCATAAAGAAGAAATGATAGCACTTTAGCTGAAAGTTAAAATCTTATCTTGCTCATATTTAAACAATTCCAAATGGTAAATAGAAAATCCAGCAAAAACTTAGGTATTGAAAGGTAGTTCTGTCTTGCCTTAAAATTCTTGTAAGATTACAAGTGAAACAGAAAATTGAAGTACAAACTGAAGTACACATAGCAGTAAATTAATGAAGATTTCCAGTGCACTGCTTCTCTACCACAGTGCAGACTGGTGGGGTTTTGTTTGTTGTAGGCTTTTTTCACTCTTTCTTAATTAAAATTCAGGAAGAATTATCAGTAATTGTAGACTTAATAGTACACTGAAGACAGAAAACATTAGAGAGAAGAGTAAATTGAAATGTATCAAAACATTCAGCTTGGATAAAAACCAGAAAGTGAGAGGTGCAACAGAAAAAAAAAAGCTAAATACTAAGAAAAAGTAGCTTTCTGAAACCCCTAAGAATTCTTAAAAATTATACTAAACTCTTCTTTAAACTACGTGGAAAGTCAAGTAGTTTACACATTGTAATACCATAATGTCACAAAACAAGCTCCAAACTAATTTTCACCTTCAGAATGACTATTCATAAAAGAAGGCTTTTGATTGCAGAAATTGTAACTTGTTGAAGCTGAGATTTTTTTTATTTTCTCTCTTTAGATCAGCTTTTGATATTTCAGTTGAGAAAGGATTACAGAGACTTTTGCAAGTAAAATATGGCTTTCCAGATGATAGATTTTTATAAAACTGGCATCTAGCCAAGTTCTAAATTTTTATTTACCTTATTTTTAGCAAAAAATAAGAATACTAATGCCAGTGATATTATGAGTATATCAACACGTACTGTATTGTATCATTTAAGTAACCATCTTCTACAGATTTTAATGCTTCGAAAGCAAATAAATATGGTACACAAACACACCAATTAGAAAACAAACAAACAAAAAGTCAGCTTTTGCAAATAGCTGAACAGATTTCCCTAAATATTTTATGTTTATATTGCACTTTTCACTCAAACACTTTAGAACCACAAATAAAAGAAATTCATGAATTCATTTATACAGTTCATGAAATCCATCTGTCCTAACTGCAGCCTTGGTAAAAAAACATGCTGCTCTATAGATACTGTAATTCCATCTGAGCATCTTGTTACAATTACTGCTTTGTTACATTCTCAATGTGCATAATTAGTCATATTTCACTGCATAAATTACTGCACTCTACTAGAAAAACTTCTGTTAATAGCATTTTACGGGGGAGAAATGTATTCAAAATTAAGAATATTCAATTCGGGATACTATTTGTCAAAGTTCAATTTATCATGTCTGTGTTTTGGTGTCTTCTGTGCTTTATCAGTCTTTTTTTCTTTAGAACTCTCAAAAAATTAAGCAAAAATGCATAAAAGTTTCAGTAGCATGAAAGAAGAGTGTAGATAATGCATTAGCAGTATCGTTGATTTGTATACAGTAATTCCTTCATGCAAATTTTTGGAGTTTATTCATCAATATCTGATTTATCAAAGCTAAAACAATGCTGTACCATCAGAATACGAGCCCCAGCAACTGGTAAACAAAGTCCATTTCCAGAGTGTTGCAATGTTCATTTTGCATTTAAAAAACAAATCTTACCCCACTCTAGTTGTTTTATATTCCACCTTAAGGATAGGTTTGCAGGGTTCTGGCTTCTTTCCATCCTTCAGCTGCTTTCCTAAAGTAAATGATTTTCCTGTTTTAATCTTACAGTTCCGTAACATTATGGCAAGTAATGAAATTCACTGTGCAGCTTGAGAAGTATGAAATTCATGCAAACATATATTCAACAACTTTGACAGTTATAGAGTATGCCTTGGAATACTATAACTAAAAATTTGTTAAAGCTTTCAACACACCAACTCAGAACGTTTAGATAAACCTGACTGCTGTGGAATATTTGTTTTCAAATGTATAATCCTCCCCTGAAGTGCTGTTTTAAGTAGCACTAGGAGATTTAAATTTATGTTGTGTCTACCCTTTTGCAATTAAAATTGGTCAGCTTGCAAGTAAAGTGAGGTTTATCCTGAGTATTATCCTTCAGGATAGATTTCAATTGAGCATGAAAAGCCTGCTCTCTCTCAACTGTGCAATTATCCTCCCTGATACATACACACTTAAAAATCTAATGTAAATAAGTTGCTAGGACATGAAATAGAGACATGCACACCATGTAGGCCTGGCATTTGCATAGAACTTACTTGAAGAGCAGCAGTATATTTCACAGAAGAACAACAAGTAATGTTAATTTCCTAGATTAACATTAATGCAAAACCTCTCAGAAGTAGGAATATCTTACCAGATGTTATTCTTACTCTGTTACAAATCTTTCTGAAAATTTATGCGGTAATCTACACATTCATACATAAAACAGGTACTTGCTTATATATATTTCAAACAATATATGGGACCGGAATGTCAAGCAAAAAGCAAGCCCTGCAAAATAGGCATTAGTTAACTCTGAGATCAGTGCCATTGTGTGAAAGACAAGCTTAAAGGTTATAGAGGACACTGCACTGATTTAGATTCTTATTACATAAAGATTTTTCTTTTTCAAGTGAAATCTATGAGAGACTGGTATAACTGAGAAAGATTTTTTTTACTGCATTGCAAATGCACTTTTAATACTTGTTTTTTGCAAAATATATTTCTATTAAAAACAAGATCTCTATGTTTAAAGAGCTTTCAAGTGCAGTGAGTATCCATTTTCATCTTACCGTGTGGAGTGATTGTCTGGAATGGCTTGGTAGGAGATTTTACATTCCATATGGTCAAGGTACCATCTGAGTGACTACAAATGAATTGTTTTCCTTCATGGTGCCAAGCCACAGAGTGGATAGCCTATGCAAGAAAAAGCAGAACAACATAGGTCGTGTATCTTATCATTTTATTCTTATACCTCCCTCAATGACATTAAACAGAAAAAGGCAATTAGAGAAATTACTTATTAAGTAGCACCTATCCTATTGTGACCCAATTTACCCATGGCAAGTTTTCGGTACATAAGTAGTACTTTCAGACACATTTTACCCATTAAAAATACAGTCTTCACTGTAGTGACCTATTTAGAGGGGATAAGGGGGGGACCACCCTCCTCAGTGTAGTATTGAAGTATTCTTCCATGAAGGGTAGTATGAAGAGAATAACTGCAAGCACTTATTTAAGCTTTGCTAACCAAAATTTTTCAGTATTGGGAAAAACACACTGTCCAGACAAAAAACATGGGATGAGATTATTAAGTTCAAGTATTACATATCGTTTTGTGATGTTTATGTGGCTGTGCACAAGAGGCAAGCATTGGCTCAAAACTTCCATAAAACAAGAATTGAAGTAACAAGACTCTTTTGAAATTATGATGATGAAAGCAAAGTATTAGCCTGGATGCTGCAATATTGCAATGGCAGCTTCGAGGTGTAGGAAAGCACAGGAATCTACTCATAAATCTTTCCATAAATACAAAATCATCTCTAGATTCCTAAAATTAGGAATGGGACGATTACATCATGCCGTATAAGATCTACAGAAAACAGTTAAATAAATAAAATCTAGCTGCTGCCTTCAGGCAAAAGGAAAGTAAACAATGATGCAAAGAATACAAATAAGGCAAAAATATTAACTAGCAAGAAAATATTAGTGCCATTCCTCCTTCCAGCATCTCTGCTAGTACATGGAGACATTATGAAACCATCAGGTGATGTTCAAGGGAATTTTAGCTATAGCATGCAAATATCAGTAAACAATGAAACCTTAAAGTATTTCTCTACTACCCAAAAGGTCTAAAAGTAACTATTAACTGCAAGAAATACGGAATTTTGGTATTACTGACAAAGACATTACTCTAGGTAAACTAGAAAAGCAGGTTCTGAATAAGTGAAAACTGATGGGCTTAACAATACCCTCAGTGGTGATTCTGTCTGTAAGAAGGGCTTACAGTCCAGCTCCGCAGGGACCTCGGGATTTCCTCTGTAAGGAAACCTGGGTATGTGAGCAGTAGAGAACTGTAACCAGCAATGACAGCTTAAGCAGTAATTACTGGGCAAAGAGCACATTTCAAGATAGATTCAAGTGAGCTTTGCTCAAACTGATTATACACATATCAAGTCTTCATATTTGATGAAGTCATACAGAGAGACAAGACAGTTTCCATCAAAGTGAAAGGGAGAATCCAGAGCTTAAATGACAGAGGAAAATGGCTATGCCACATGAGTCTAGAATCTCCAATAAAAATTTCCCCAATACAGATTAACATAACATCTGGATATATGTAAACTACAGATTAAGTTTAGCATTTCTTAGTGAAATTTAATATTGTTCCCTCTGTATTGTGGAATCACTATAGACTTTGTTACACAATTTCTGTGTACCAATATCACATCCACACACAGAGCTCAGAAACCTACATGCCTCACATGATGTCTCCTACAATCAAAGTGGAATAGTCTTGCTCATTCTGCCTGTCAAATAAATTTTTATTTAGCAAAAACTGGTATTATAAAAGAATTCTTGCATAAATATTGATTTTTTTTTTAATCTACCAACATTATACCAAATAAAACAAGGGATCAACAAGTTTGAGAGTGCAGATTCAGTAAAGAGAAGATTGCATTTAGAAAAGCTCTTGTCACCAACAAAATAAATGTCTACAGCATGCTTAGCAATATAATCAGTATATACAATATAATCAGTACATTTTACATAATCTCCCATATGAAGGCTAACTCTGAAAACAGGAGGCAGCCCATAACGTAAATGGAACAGTCTGATCCACATTTATGTAGAAATAGGTCTTAGGAACCAGTAAGAAAGCAAGTTTCATAAAAGGAAGGAAGAATAAATCTGAGAAATGATAATTTCTTCCTTTTCTTGGAAAAAAAATATCTAGAGAAGGGAAATGCAACAACCTGTTACTGTTGAAACAGCATTAATGCTTAAGAAGATAAAAAGATCTGAGCACAAAGGAGAAGGATGGCTGCTCTCACTTTCTGCAAGGAATATGGAGGGATGAAAAAAAACCTCAAAGAGAACAATGAGCCTTTTGGCTTTATGGCTATTTACTGCCTAGTTTTAGTCTCTTTAGTTTTAGAGTCACTTGTTAATTCAGTAATACAGCTAAATATTTTCTTAAATGTAACTGAAATATATGCTTTATGTTTTTTAAAATAATCCAACTAACAACTCTGTGGGCTGCTTATGACAAACTTTTGTATAAAGCAATATCCTTTGCTATCACACAATTCACAAATTCTTGTAAGCCTAAAAAATAAAACTAACTCCATAAGTAGCTCCAGGACTATATCAAGGTACACAACAAGCTGGCCTAGTGACAAGACAGTTAACATGAAAAAAAGTAAAATAACCTTAAATAGTACTAGTTAGCTGATAGCACTAGTTGTTGACTACCAAGAGCCTCAATAACCAAACCAAAACTGATATCTGAAAAATCATCTCAATACACAAGAGCAAAAAAGTTTTGACATTTTTTCCAGGGTTAATATTAGTGCTGGAATTTGGAGGAATGTATAAAATAGAAAAATGAACCAGAATCCACTGAGTCTGCAAAACTACACAAAAATTCTAAGATACTAAAGACCCACTAGGAGTAATAAATTTTTCTAATGTATTAGTATATATCAGTATATATTTCTAATACATTAGTATTTCACATAACAAATGCACAGCTTACTTTCCTTAAATGCCCAATGTGTGCATACAAAGGGCTTAAGACTGGTGCAAAAGGAATTTAGTCTTACTTTTTCATTGAGCCTGCCCAAGACAAAGGGGATGTTTTGAGTAAACGGTTTCAAAGAAATTTTCTAAGCAAAAGTTCATTCACAGCTGCAGTTCCACTATACGTACAAATAATTTCCTCCAAATTCTCTGAAAAAGAATGTTACATTTGTGCATTATTCTAACTAATTCTAAAGATTCAAAACATTACTGTTATAATAAAAAATATACACTACTTTCAGGATTTAATTCATAATATAGAAAGATCAAGCATAAACTATAACTAAATTCTCCAAATTTTCCTGTAAGTAGAATACTCTGGAGGGAAGAATATGCCAGCAATCAGCACTAACACTAATCCTGACCTAGAGCTGCGTCCCTCAGCCATGGTTAATGTTACCCACCTGCTCCTGTCCTTGGGATGAGCGTCCTAGCTGCTATTAGCCCAGGGTTCTGGGAAGGCACACATGTTCAGACAGGAAGAAAGTGTGCACAGTGTTCCATTAACCTGGGTTTCAGGCAACAAATGGGACTGCCCTACCACAACATGGGAATTTGCTTCAAGAAAGCCTCCTAAAGGTCAGGCCATTTGAAATGAAACCAAGCAAGAAGCTACATACTCATATAATTGGATTCAACGTCTTCCCTCGGGAAATAACAGACATCTTTCCACAAACCCCTGAACCCACAGGGATTTTGACCCTCATTAGGATCTTCCTCTGCTAAGGAAGAAAGGATGCCATTTGGATCCCTGCACACACCCAGAGTTTTGAGTTAAGAAAGTTGCATCAAATGATGGTGAAAGACTGCCCAGACCTTTGAGTTACACGCCTTAAGAATAACATCAACTACAAAGTCATGAGAAAGGAAGAAATCGATCCAATGGAAAAGTTTCTAGCCAACATTCTTTATGGTGGTTGGTCCTGGCCACCCTGCTCATGATGCCTAAGGAAGCCTAGCCACACACTAAGATGGCAAGCATGACGAGATTGGACTAAGTAGTACTCTTCTTATTGGCTGTCAACTCCATACTCAGAAGAGCTCTCATCAAGAACAAGCAGAGAACCAAGGGTATAAATCCTGAGGCTTAAAATCCTCCTCCTGCTACGGGGCAGAATGTCACATGCATTACGCTCTGTGAGAGAAGAGGTGAAGCATGTTGTGACATTAGATGCTCCCTGTCGCTTAAGGGTAGATTGGCACACATGTTCATGATGGAATACAGCCCTTACAGTCAGTGCATGAAAGAAGTTCTCTAACAACACCACGAAAGCAGGAAGTCAACAAGAAACTAGCTAGAAATCCTCTGGACAGAAATGTCCAAAATCATGCAATTTGTTAGCAAGAAACAAAATGGCAAAGAACTTTCTTTGCTCTGCGTCACACTAACCAGAGACAGAGGAGACCTCCTGAGACAAGGCACTGCTCCACTGTTCCACTCTGAGTCTTCTGTGTGCACACTCTGGTGAGCAAGGAAACCACTACATTACCAGATCAGCATTATTTTTTCTCTTCCCTTTCTAAGCATTCCCAAGTTATGATAAGCACATTTCTTTACCAAGGGTCTGACCTGAGGTATTTCATTACCTCTTCCAAAACCAAAAAACCCAAACTGAAAGCCTAGATGCATTCACTTCTAAATCCAGAAGAAAATCAAAGATGTAACATCTGAACTATTCACTGATCTCTGCAGCCTCTCAAGTCGGAATTGGTTCCAAAAATATTGAGACAGATATTTACACAATTTTTAAGTAAATGGACCACAAAATCAAAAAAAAACCCAACACCAGCACAGTGTCTACCTCAGGTAAGTTTCTAGAAACAGCAACAAAATTTTAATAAAGAACAGAGTTAATTAACGCATGGATGAGTATAACACCAGATAGAAGTTGGTGTGCATTTTGTGAGAGGGAAGTATAGTCAAACAAACCTCCAAGAATGGTAACAGGCATGAGGTTCGTGGAAACACCATTTAAACTGTCTACAAAAATTTCCTGCAACAACATATCTCAAAGGAAGCTAAAACTAAACAGACTAGATATCGTTGAACAAACAAACAACTGGTTAAGGAGGTAAAGCAATCTGGAATAAAGACTAGCTAGGACTAATTGATTAGTTCATGGATGAAGCTAAATGGTAGAGACCCTCAGGGATCTATACTGCTCAGTTTATTCACCTGCAACTTGGAAAATTAGAACAACAATATTAAGATGGTAAAGTCTGCTGACAGCACCAAACCACATTCAAAGCAGAAATCAGGATTTCAGTGAAAAACTGCAGAAAATAATTTTTACTGTCCAACTACGTCAATGAAAAATTATGCCTAAATGTCAGGACTTTGACGTGACAAGTAACACCTGAAGAATGAGTCTGGTTTTTTAGTGAGTTGTTTCAAGAAAGCATCTACTTTATCCTTGCAGCATCAAAAGGCTAATCCAATATCAAGATCAAAAGAAAAAGAAAACAAGTCGAAAGACAATCATTCTACATGATAAATCCACTGTGACCACATTTTTAAACATACTATTCTGCTGTGTTTCTGTTTTATAAAACAAAGGCAAAATAGAATGGTTAAAAAAGTTAGAAAAGAACACAAAATGTGTTCTAGGGGTCTAGGAAGAAAAAGAAGACGAGTAAATTTATTTAAAAAAAGATAAAGGGAATTAATTAGGTTCATGCAATGAAAATGGAAGGGAGAAAAATTGTTCTTTCCATAATACACTCTGGGGCTCATATGGACATTTCTGATGATCTAAGGCTTAAAACTACTTCAGAGCCTCTCCCTCCAATCAAACTCTTGATTGGTAGAATACACACAAGTACAAATACTGTGCCAGAACTGCCACTAAAAGAACGCAACAACTCCACCCTCAACCCCCCAAACACCCTAAAGCTGATACTGAACAATGACAAAGCCATTTTACAGTCAATGAAATGTACTCAAGACCAATTCTATACTATTTTAAATGAAATACATCAACTTGCATATTATGCTGACTCATTTTTCTTCATCTCAGTCTTTCAAAAAGTCTATTCACTCAAAAACCAAGTTTTAAAGAAATGAATCCCACCTAATTCCATTGTTTTTTCAAACCTCCCCCAGTCTAATTTCAAAGAGAATTGATCTTGATCTTATTCTACAGAGAAAAGGTGGTTAGAGAAATGTTGTAGTGAGACTATTTATTTAGTGGTTTCTTTCCCTGCCCTTTTCTCTCGCACTTCCCAAAATATGTGAAGGATTCCAAATTAGAGAAATTGCTAAACCAACTTGTTTCAACTTTAAGCCCTTAACACAGGTGAATGTCACACGATTAACAGAAAAAACATCTAAAAGCTTAGTGAAGAAATCCAAACCATGGCACCATTCATTACTTTACAAACCAACTCAGTGAAGTTATTTGGTCTGAAGTTGATTATCCAAGCCCTACTGCTCTTTTAGAGAAATTTTCCAGTACTTGCAATTTCACAGAGACCTTCTTATTAATCCACTGGTGACAGAAGAAGGAGATTAAAAAATAATAAAATCACTATTCAAGTAGTGAATTATATCCTCAGAATAAGTAATGCAGATGAAAAACGTTACCTCATCATGAGTATATCTGTAATCTGCCTTCTTTGACTTCAGGTCCCATAATACCACCGTCCCAGATTCAAAGCCAATCAGAAGCTGCATTAAGAAGATATATTAATTCTTTATAAGGAAAAGCAAAATTATATCATTTGCAATGCCTGGAATTCTTGTCCCAAAAGATATGCAGAATAATACTACATACAGTTACTGCAAGTAGTTATAAAAACAAAAATTAAAGAGATGAAGGCCTCCATGTTAGAAAGGTTTACTTTGTACTTATTGTCCTCAAGTTCCTGAAAATATGATGGACATTCATGCAAAATTAGAAAAAAATGAAAGCATCCTTCTGAAGATTCCTTGGAAATCACTTTGAGATGTAGAAAGATCTATGCTATGTGTATTCCACCCTGAGTGAAAATAAGGGGTGTTGAAAAGGAGAACTTTGTTGTGCATTCACCTCACTGGAATTCATTCTGCTTAAATATGCTGGAAGAATTCAATATTTCTCCAGAAGTTCTCAGTAAGAGTTTACTGTCTACAAACAAACTATGTGCTTTCTCCAGATGTTAATCACAGTTGAGGTAAATGGCTGAAGGAACACCAGAAACATTATTTGTTCAAAGGAGGAAAGCCAGATAAACTAAACTAGATAATTTCCCAAATAATCTTTTTGCAAGAAGCAAGTTTAAACCTTTTCTTTCAGGGAGTGAAGACTCAAATTGCTCATAATAGTTGATCTAACACATTGTTGAGTATCTAAGAATTTTGGTCTCCCATCTTAAGCGCTACTTCTCTGAATGGAAAAAAAATAAACAAACCATGGCCAACATAATGCAGTAGTAACAATCTAGTGCCATACCTACAGGTTTTGCCTGGACAGTCTTTTCAGCATGTTAAGATTTTCAAGGTGTACAGTTGTCTCCAGTACAAAAATAACAGATCTCCTACAGGCTTACAAATAAAATATTTCATCTCTTTCGGTGCTATACAGCTCTAAAATATGATAAATATTAGACATGTTTGATCTAGTAAAAGTGAATATTCAATTTTTCCTATTAACTTTATTTTTTAAATTATCTTGCCTATCATATGCCATATATTTTTGCTATTTTAACTTAAAACATTAGGAAAACTGCTGTGATTAGAAAACTAAAAGCATGAACAAATTTTAAAAGCGCATACATGGGGGATTTCTGCAATTACACAGTTTTTTTAGTAATGTTTTTCTTAAGAGAAATAAGAAAAGCATAAGGTCAGATTTCAAAACAATGATTGATAGCCTGATGAATAAAACCAGTAATTTTTAAACTTTAATTGACAATAATTGGATATGGGGTGGAATACATCAAAATTAATTGATCACTTGTATTTCCTGGAATTACAACAGCTTCATTACATTCATATGCTAGAGTCCATAAGCCTGAAATGTAATTCAAACCTAATTCTACAGAGAAACCCATTAGTTATGCACTTACTGCAGTGAGCCTCATACTAATGAAAAAACCTGTACTCATTTAATTCTCCACTGGAAAACCTCAGGTGTTTAGGATAAAAGCTGATAACTAGCTAAAACTTTCAAACCACTGCCAAGACAATAGGATCATTCCCCCTCTCCAATTTTATCTACTGCTGACATGAAAAACACAAAGTAGACAAAAAAAAATATTTCTCCTGCATATGTAGAATACTAGTAAGCAAAGTGGCACGTCACAGGACAAAGACTCCTGTCGCACAAGGGCTTAAAGAACATTTACTGTTAAACTTCTTGTCAAGATGAATACATGATTATATTAATACTATCTCATAAGAATGAAAATACAAGTCTAGTACACAGATCTTTCTCACATATTTCGGTTTACTTTTCTGAAGTATCTCATTGTTCTGTAGGCCAGTTTGATTAGCAAACAGCACTTAGTGATTCTAATAAATGGCATAATATGGGAGTATGAGTTTGATGTCAAATTTCACAAAATCCTGTCTCAGATTAGTTAATCTAAAGACAAAGTACATGGTGTTCTATATAAATATGCTATATAAATAAGCATTTGAAAGTTGTGAAGTAACACCCAAGAGCATGATAAAGTGGAATTAATTTCCATCACACTTTCAAGCACTCTAGTTATGACTGGTGGGTTTTTTGTAAAATCCTAATTCTTATCACCATAAGTAAAATTCTTTGCTTTTATTTCCAGAAGTTTTTCAGCTAATAAATTTGATCTGTGTTTTCAAATATTCCAGATTACAAGGTGATTTATTCCAGTGATGTGTCCGATACTCATGTCTGTACCTTGCTTTGTCTTACTTTCAGGGCCTAAAATCTTCATTGTCCTCATATACTTAAATCCTTCCTTAAATAGCAGTGGTATCTATACTTTAAAAAAGTCTTGCTTTGAAAATAACGTATTGAAGAGTTTTTAAACATATCCTACCTTTCCTTCATCCATTGGATTGTCACTAATGTGGACAACAGGTCCTGGGTGAGATTTGGATGATCTAAAAAAGAAATATTTCCATTAAAAAAATTTTCCCATGCCCTAAATGGTATCTTGAAATGACTGGAAGTAATAAAGATTCTGCAGATACAGACTCCATGTAAGCAAGTCGTGACATTTCAAAATGGAGTTACTTTTACTTTTAACTTCAAGCCCATAAACACCATGTCTGTTTGTAGACACTTCATTTCTGTCTTAAGGAAAGAATGGCTATCAACAAAAAAAATTACCTATAGCTTTAAACATTTTATCTTAACATCTGTTGGTCCAGAATTGACACTGTAGAATTAAATGTTTACTTTTACACTGGAATACTGGTTTTGCCATTGTTCACAAACTGCCCAAGATGGCAATTGCTAGAATAACACAGAATTAACACTTTATTTGGACTTATTGCTATTGAAGAAGATGGACTAATAAAGAGCTGTGTTTGCTTCAACACCCTTTGGCAAGTGATGGACTTCATGTATTTTTGAAAGAAGACATACTGGGAACAAAACACCAGCACAGGAAGAGCAACACACAACTACGACTTTTCCCCCACAAACCACTATATTTGTACATACAATTTTAACATTAAAAAAAGGAAGTGCAGTGACAATAGCTACAAAATTTATTTTTCTCTTGGAATAGAGTAAATAGACTTACTTAAATTTGCATTTCAAATATATATATATATATATATATACACATAATATACATATACATATATACTTTGATAGTGTATGCAGTGCAGTAAGATGAATATGGAGGCCTCTCTAGATAACAATGATATTCCTGCAACTGATGTTAACAACATCTGAGACATTGCTGTTCCCTCCTCTCCACTGACAACACTTGGTAAACTCACAGTTCAATGGCTTTATTCCACATGATGACATAGCCTGAGAGAGTAAATGATTCCACATTGACAATGTGAATGTTTCCTCTTTCAGTGCCCACATATAGCCATTTGCTTTGGAAAGGCAGGTGACAAAATGTTATCCTGAAAGAGAAAGCCACCAGAAAGGAATTAAGGAAATGTCTTTTTGACATCCAACACTGCAAGGTCTATGTTGCCAAAAAGTAGAAATAAGGCAATAGGCAAACAGGAACATAAAAGACAAGTTTGATGTAAAATAGAAAAGCTAGTACATGACCAAAGTAAGAGACGAACAGATAAAGTAGAACCTTAGGCTGAACAAAAAAATAGAAAGCATAAAAATGTGAAAGCAAGTTCTAACACTCATAAAGCATTCAAAAAAAAAAAAAAAGGAAATTACACTCACTTTAAAAAATTATCATATTGAATGTATTTGATTGCTGTCACATAAAACTTCAAATACAATACTCCTATAGTCTATAAATCTCCCTTTGGAATCTATCTACTTTCAAGTTTTAAAGAACAAAGGATTTTAGAAGTTTTCATATGCAGATAAGGTTGATTTCAAGTAAGGAGACAGATGAAAGATATAACTCAAGAAAAGTAAGTTTATATGCAATCCAAATGCCTAAAAGAGCAAATCTTAGAATAATCCTAAACAATTATAAAAGTAATTTTAAAAGCAGTTTAAATTTCAGGCTGTAACTTTACTTCAATCATGTTTTATTTTTCTGCCTTTTAGTTTTCTCTTCTGCTAGAAGGGAGTACTTGCACAAGACTCAACAGCTAACAACTCTATGTAGCAGCAGAGGACTCCTCTTTGACTGTAGCTCCAGCACAAATACTAGCATTTGAAAACCTGATTATTTCTGCCCCCTGATTATTGTTGACTATTTCTTCAAAATAAGAAAATAATGCCCGTACAAACTAACAGAATGCTAACTCGAAATTGGAGTCTAGAAACATTCTGGAAACTGCAAACCATTTTAATTTGACAGGGTCTGGAAAGAGATTGCCAAATTACTTAGCTATCAAACTTGGGCTTTCAGAAATGCTTTCGTGATAAGGTAAAACAATTATTCAACAAGAATTCGTTCTGATGGCTCTAATCCTTAGCATTACAATTTTTCTTTTTTGTTCTTATTTTCTCCCAATTAAGTTGCTTATTGCCAAATCCATGCATCACTTCACAAGCCTGTTAAGTATTTATGCAAAGAACAGCTTTAGATCCTTTGCATTAAATGCACACCAACTTGAGCTGAAAGGAAAGGCTAACAGCAGCAAAGAGAGAAACTGCTTATGGCTGAGGAGATGTTAATTTGCACTGCAGGCTTCAAAAGTTAAAACTTCTGTAAGTAATACAACCTGGATTCCGAAGTGTACCATTTTGCATTTTTTTCACTTATTTCTTCCTAATTAGGAAATGGGCTTTGCTCAAGCAAATACCTAATCTATCTGCTTTCCAACTCAATTTCTTGTCTTTGAATATTAATGCCAAAAGGCTGCACTAACTTTTTCATTGACAGAAAAAAAATACTACGTACATGACTTAAAATGCCCTCCCAACTCAATTTACAGATGTTGTAACACATTTAACTAAGTACACTAATCTGCAACCACCACAGGTTGAAAACTTGTGTTGCCCCAACATCCTTTAAAAAAAAGTATTTTAATGGAAGCTAAATCACACACTTTGGTACACATTCTTCCTAGGCAGGCAGATAAAGATACAGCATAAACATAAACCTTCAGCACTCTGCAACACCACAGCAGCTTTCTGTGCCAGCACTCCACGTGCCAGAAGCAACTGGCAACCAGATCAGTTGGATCCAAAATCATGGCCTAGCAGCCAGAAAAAATAATCAGTAGCAGGGTTGTAGTCTTTTCCTGATTAGCAAGTCAATTACAATTGTCCAACACTTTAGTTATGAAACCAATCTATTTCACATCATTTAAAGTGGGCAAAAATAAAAGTTGGGCCTTCAGCTTTGACTGCTATAGACCAAGGGCAACATTTAAAGAAGCTCCTCAATATTCTTGATACTCTTCTGGAATATTCAGGCACATTCAATTTACTGTCTCATTTGTGCAACTGAGATTAATTTTGTCACGAGTTAGAAAACAATGAAGTTATTCCATGCCAATAGTAAATGAACAGAACAAATAGCTTCACAAAATATTTACAAACTCTCAAAGGCAGAAGAGACTTCAAAATTGTAAAGAACAGGCATATAATAGAGTTCTTAACCTTATTCTTCAAAGTATTTTCCCATTCTTCTACAATCAGACTTGTGTGATTTTTCTATAAACCAAAAAATATTCCAAGATCTTTTATTTCACAGAAAAAGTAGTTAAATCCAAAAGGAATCCTGCTGATCCTGCTGTAAGAACCAACATTTCTCCCTGAATGTAGTAAATGTTACTCCATTTGCAAATAAAAAATATATTTACTATTTTCTTAATAAAAAACTATATGTCTTCCAACTTTCAGAAACTCCAATATATTTTGACTGAATTACTCATTTCAGATAACTGCATTTATTTTAAAAATTTACAGAATAGTATTTCCAACATCAAAGTTCATGCACTGAGCTTCTCCCCTCACTGACTAAGGCTTCATCTTAAACCACGTATATTTTAAAAAACTTTGGAAGTGTTACAGCCCTCTCAAAAACTAAAAATCAGTGAAGCTAGAACCATCTGAATGGCAAGCAGCCTTGTTTGTTCTGCTGAGAATTGCACTGATGACTGAAGAGATTTAAACTTCTTTTGGAAGATGGAAACAAAACGTTAATCTTCTTGGTAGTGATGCAATACTCGCTTATTTGACGCTTGGCCAAGACAGCATTTTTTTTTTTCTGAAAAATGCAGACTTTTCTTTCAGAAACCTATCTTTTTGCCACAACATTAGAATACACTTCACCCATAATGTATTTTAAGATCAACAGAAGCAGAATTGGCCAGATAATCTTCCTGCCATTTCCACAACTCAAGCAGTCTTCCCCCTTTCTCCCTGTCCACAAACAGATTGTACATGAAAGTGGAAAATATAATCAGCTGTTGAAAACACATCAAAAAGACTACAGACAAAATAATTTTGTACTAGTCTTTCTTCCACACAAACCCCAACTGCCCAAAAACAATGTGGCAGTCAAAAGCAGACTACCACATTTGTCTCCTATAGCAAACCATTCTGCCCAAAAATACTAAAATAGAAGCATCTTTGATTTTAAATCATCCAGTTTTGTACATTTAAAAAGACAGCCTGGGATTGTCTGAGCCAGCAGTCACAGAAAGCAAGCTTTTGCAAGCAGTTCTTTCATGGCCCAAGAGATTCCTCATGTTGTCTCCAAGGCAATTTCAATTTCACTTCCCTCAGTAAGTGTAGTGCATTTTGTGAAACAGACCAAAGTTTTAGCATAAACCAGTACTGGGCACAGCATGTCATTTCAAATACTTCACTTTCCCATAGCTTCACAAAGAGAAAGATCCCTTTATAGAAAAAAATATGCTTTAAGGAGATAATTTTTTTCAATGTGAAATCTACAGCAAGATTTTAGTATAAACTAACATCACCACAAAAATGGGGCACTGTTATACAATCCCAAAGCAGTCAGGGTACTTTTTAATTCTCCCATAGCTGTAATTTACTGTAAGCACAAAATCTTCCTCTTCACTACACACATATTTGCAAAGCTGCTGTGAAAAAAAGAAAACAAATCCCAAACAAAAAACTTAGTTATGTGTGAAAAATGAAGCAAAACCCCATAAACAATGTCTATCATCACCTGTTCTTACAGGCAAGACAACCTGTATGTCCTCCTGCTATCACAGAGTGGCAGAACTGGTCAGTTTATAAATTCAAGGTGAAAGAAAACTCCCAAATCTGCTAAGGCACAGGCTGAGTACAAACTTACAGTATCTAACAAGGTAACGTATGTGCCAATAGAAGTTGAAGTCTTATTATTAATAAGTAAATAGAAGCGGCATTTTCCACTCTCCACAGACAGTGGTCCCAACACAATGCTAAAGCTGTTGGTTACAGCAGGATACAAAGCCAAAGATATTTTAAGCATAATTTTGTAACTCTGAATTATGCAGTTTCATTTTGAGGAAAACTACTTAAATCTCACAGTACAGAAGCTGACATATTAAAAATTAAACTGCTAGCAAGGCATTCAGAATTCAGAGACCAATATGCAGAGCCCTCACAAGAAACACTCAGTTCTATTTTTATGCCATTCTTGCTTTTTGATTTACCATAAAGACAAACTTCCTTTTGGCATTAAACACAGGGAATGTCAGCTCTGGAAGGATGTAAGTCTTGGATAATGAAACAAATTTTTCATACTTGTACACAAAGCTCGTTTGCTTTGGCTGGCAAACGGGCCTAAAATTTGTCATCCCATGCTACATTTTCTTTCTTTTTTAATCAAGTTAGTCTGTCACTCCACCCTCTCAAACAGGATCTGTCAATGTTCCTGGCTGGTTAGTGATGCATGTTTGACTTTTTGCACCTTATATCAGCATCAAGTTTAACAGTTTCTGCATGGCAGGAAACTAGAGCCAGATTAGTTATGTATGCATGTATGTATGTATCTCACAACATGTTTTCAATATTTACTCTAATAAAATGTTTTAACTACACTTATTTCAGAGCTAGCCTAGTGTAACATTTATATTTACTATTGAGTTAAAGCAAGTTTGACATGAATCTTGCATTACTTGTTAACACACAACAATTTTGCATTTAAGATACTTATAAATAGATATGTAGATGGCAAAGGAAATAGATAGTGATCCACTGAAGACATCTTAGAGAAGTACAAAACCTGAAATACTAAGTTCACACATTGAATTATGCATTCTGGAAAGAGTATTTAGACACTTCTAACT
This sequence comes from Phainopepla nitens, assembly GCA_013400175.1. Lineage (NCBI taxonomy): Eukaryota > Metazoa > Chordata > Aves > Passeriformes > Bombycillidae > Phainopepla > Phainopepla nitens. The sequence continues at coordinate 90,777 of VXBQ01000057.1, forward strand.
TGCATGACAAGTCACACAAGCAACTGCCCCACATCATTATGCATTTTTGTCTTGGCCCCTACACACCACTTTACAGAGTCAAATGAACAGAGGTCAAGCATTACTTCGGTTTTTGTCTTGGCCCCAACACACCGCTTCACACAGTCAATGAACAGTGGCCAAGCATTATTTTGGTTTACTATCTCCTAACTCTTGTTTGGTAACTAAAACATAGAGCAGCTGCAAAACTCCCATAGATGCCAGTGGTTTTCAGCTACTCTGATACAAACAAGAGTTATAACACTGCAGAATTCTGCTTTGCCATCAAGGGAGAAAAAATTCCAGGTAAAAAAATTGAACCAGTTCTCCTGGTTGTCTTCTTGGTGCACATATTTTCTCTTGTTCCAAAACACCTCTGAAGACATACATTCAAATTATTCTATCCCTCCACATTTTAAAGATATGAAAATTGATGCTCAGCAATGCAACATATAAAGTGATAGAAAAGGCATCTCAGTTTAGGTCACTAGTGTTGTGTTATTCACAACTACTTTCGGGCCTAACAGATTGAAATTCAAACTCAGTGTAAGCCCAGTTTCAATAATGTACCAAGCTGACTTGGACTGCGTCAATAAGATCTGACCTTACAGTAGCACGTAGCGTGATGCTAAGGGGCTCTGCAATAATAACCAATCCCTACCGTTCCCGGTTAAATTTGAGTGAATGAAGTATAGCTGGCCTCTTCTGGCGCAAGTTCCACAGGTGTAAGGTGTCATCAGCCAAGGCACTCACAAGAGCTCCCTAGGAGAACAAAAACTTTTTAGTCAACTTGTTTTCATAATCCTAGGAACAGCGTAGCATCACAATGGAAATACATTACAGATTTATTACCAGGATGAAAATAAATGTATAAGCATGTGCATCAGCACCATAGCACAGAGAAGTTCTGAAGTGAGATAACTGATGTGATCACACATTGCTCAGCTCACTCATATTTGCTTCAGTGCTATACTGAGAGGTGATGGCAAAGGAACTTTTTCCAGTGTGTGCTCATCAGTTTCCTCATGCCCATCTCTGCAGAGAAATCAAGCAATGAACTGCTAATATCTGTGTGCTGACAAAACTAGCGAGATCCCTCTAAGAAACCTGTCTCTAGCTCAAGAACAGCACTGCTGTCAGATCTCAGCTAGAAACATCCCTAGAAACACACACATCCGAAACTGAGGCAACTTTATTCAGGTCATGTCTAAGACAGTAACTCTATCAAAATAATATTAACTCCCTACTGAAAGAGGTAGTACTATTGAAAATTACTTGACCACTTCCAGAGATAACTTCCAATATTCAAGGACACAAAAAGATATTCCTAGTTCTTGTTTATAGCAAAAGAGACAAAGATATTTTAAGGAGTCAGTCAAGCATTTTCTAAAACTAAAAAAGTTAATTTATTTATAATTGTTATTACAGGTTGCTATTTGTGCTGCATCACTTTTATCAGTGAATTTTAATGCTTGCTTAATGAAAAATTAAAGAAAATGTGCTTCATATCTTCTCTGAATTACACATAAATCATTTTACTAACCTCATTAATCAGGAACTGAAGTTGGATTACTGCAGCTCCACTGTCATGTTGACAGTAGCATTCAACTCCTGGCCGACCAAAGCTGGAATTGGTACCATTAAGGAAGAATGGTTGCATGTAACAAACAAAACACACAAGCATAACCAACATTTTCACTTTCACTAATACCGCATTCACATAGGCTAACATCCTGCTTCTAGCTAGTGCACTCAACATATCTATCCACAGAGAGCTGAGTAGTTACCAGAGCAGTAATTTATAAATGCTACAAAGTAACACACAGAAATTAAAATTCCTACCTTGAAATGTAAAAATTATGCGTAACTGCTTAACTTACAGAGATTTAAGGGATTCTTCATCGTGGAGAACTTGAAGAATGGTAAAGCAGTTATTTTAACAAGGTTAAATATCAGGACTAGAATTAAAGGAAGTTAATCTAAATAAGTATCATAAACAAATGATGACATTTTTCAAATGCCAAAGGATCTTTCTCTCCATTTAAACATTACTTAAGGATGAAAAGAGCTGAATAATGCTAGCATGTTAAAAAAAATCTGCTGTGACAGAGATGAGAAGATCAGTAGTCAAAATATAGAGGAGTCAATGGGAAATTATGTGAAAATTTACGTTATACAATCTCTGTATCAAGACTTCCTGGATTCACACCAGCTATGAGATAGCAAAAGCTTGCTCATTTTCACTCTCACACGTAAATCAGTCCTATCCTTTCATAATGAATATTGACAGAAGCAGCAGCAAAACAGATTCTTTCACTTCTCCATACTTAACTCATTCTTTAGCTGAAAACATTTTGTTTTGTAAATCTGATTATGCACCTGCTTCTGATACAAAATTAAGTTCTCCAACGTCTAGGAGATCAAGTAGAAACAAGAGAAGAATTAAGCAAACTGGTCAGTGTTTCATCATCACTGTATGCCCAGGGTTTTTGGACTATAATTTGTCAGGGCTGAATACTTCTTGTTTTAAAGAAGCACCTTAGCTTTCAGAAGAAAAAAATTATTCCAAAGCTGTATACAAAACAGGAAATATATGTACAAATTTTTCTCTCAGTATATGCTAAAAATTAATAGAACAGTACAATTCTCACCCATTCTGCATAATTTCCATTAACTGAGGAATTGCTGAACAAAACCAAAGCAGATAATATGTGCATTTTCAAAAAACACGTGCATTCAAGCTACAGACAGTCGAAAGGCTGAAAAGACACTATTAGGCTGCTTGCAAATCAAAACTTAAACACATCTCCTGCTCAGCCTCTAAGCTGGTAAAATAAAATGTAAGTAGAACAACAGGAGGGACTAGTCTGCTTCAACACACTGCTACATTTTAACTCTTAAACTTGAATCACATTCTTCTAGACTAATTAATTTGCAAAACATCCAGCTAAGTGGTGAGATATACACTAGACAGATGCTGAATAATCCACTAAACTGAATACCAGCTTTCTTCCCCAAAAAGAATTAGTAATTTAATTTTGTTCTGCCATAGAATGACAGAGTCAGGAGCCTCACTGGTTTTTTTGCTTTTATTTTTCATTCTTATCAATACGTTTTTTTACAAAGAAGTCATCTGTATTCCAGTCACAATTTATAGCTTAAAAAAAAGAAAAAGAAGAGCAGAGGGAGTGTTGTCCCCATAAACGATACCTTCCGACACAAATTCAGAATACTTTCAATGTAATGTCATTGCTTTTACATTAACTATGCATTTACTACACAAATTGCTGGACTGAAAAAACCCACAAGGAATAACATAAGTTTCAGAGCTGATTGCCTTCAGGCTTGCTCATGCATCTGCATTCACTTGAATTAATAATTATTTGCAGAAGTAGACAAAAACAATTTTCATATGTGAAATTCAAATGCTTACAGGAACTGAATATTAAAAACTTGTTTACCTGCACTCACACAGGTAGTTTTCTAATAAAAGATTTTCTGAGCCCCTCCCTGGAACAACATTTTCCAACATAATTAAATGTAAACCTTGTTCGAAAACCTGGAGTTTATTTGGAATTGAGACTCTACAGCTGTCTTGCTTCAAAATAAGAGAAATACAACCCAGAAGAATGTAAGTCCATAGACTGCTTAAATTACTTCTTCCTTCAAATTCTATTCCTCAGATGCTTTCTGCAAGCACTTCTGATGCTAATATTCCTGGAAACATTGTTATAACTAATCAGTAAAAATTTCATTATTAAGAATATTTCAGTTTTTCATTAAACAAAAAATTCTTCCACATTTTCCACCTGAACCATTTTTCCAGAAATCAGTAAATATGCAGCACTGGGAGTAAGATTACACAAGTTTAAAATATTCAGAGTAAATATCTCTTTGACAAATTAGTGGAAACCTCACATCCAGACGTGAAAATAGCTTGGCCTCCTCTAAAGTGGTCGTTGTCATTAAAAAAAAAAAAATAGTCCTTGCAGCTAGTCTTATTTAGTTCCTTTACTCAAGAATTATGTCATCTTCACTTTTTCACCTAGTAGCTAAAATTATTCTCATCTCAAATTAATATCATCTTCCTAACCAGCATTAATCTTCTTTTCTAAAGCAAGACAAAGCCTCCTAGTTTCACGGGGTACGCTGAATTGAAAAAGCATGTCACAAAGACTGACTAGAAGAAAAATACATTCCCATTTCAGTACATGTGAAGCATTTCTCAACCACACAAACAGGCAGCAGCCCAGGGAATGCAGTTTGCCCAAATCCACTGCACTTGTGTATGTGTGCTTTAGGCAAGAGAGCTCACTGTACTAAGCAGTGATCATCTACTACATCATCGTTCCCAAAACAGGCAAAAATTATAATGAATAATGACAAGATGAGCAAAGCATTTTAATTCTGTAGACAGGAAAAACTCTGTGCCAAAGACCTAGGGTAGCTCTAGATAGAAATAGCTCTAGAAATACTCTGCTCTGAGCAGTTTTCTAATCAAAAGACCCATCTCTGGTCCTTCAATTCCAAGCAGTTCATTCCACTGTGCTGGCTTCATCCACAATTCCAAATATTAACAAATTGGATAAATTAATAGCTTCTAAACTGTACCTTTGAATATTGCTTCCATGTCCCCCACTGCCATTTGGAAATTAACCCTGGAAAACACTAGTATTTCATTCTCTTCACTGCATATTTTTTGAGAAAACAAGAGACAACAGCTGTGCCTGAGAGAAGAAGGTAGCATGTTCGTGTCCTAGAATTAGTGCTCATTTTCATAACTGCTAGAAGTGCAGGTAATACACAAGGAAATCACAGTATGACCTTAATTTAATATCACATAAGACTAAATTCACTTTAATTTATGAGAAAAAGCAACATCTTCAAAAGATATTTTTTCAAATAAGCTTCAGATTTAAGCTCATACTTTCAGCATTTCATTTAGAAATATGCAAGCTGTCTCCTCAAAATACTCTTTAAGTTATTACTATTATTTATAGCTTAGCTACATGGTAGCAACTCAGTGCACATCTGCCCTTAGAAATCACATTTGAAAGAGAAAATTAATTCCAGAGTGTTTATGAAAGTCAGAGAAGACTAGTTTTTTTAAAAAAAAAAAAAATCTTTTGTTACTCGAAGTAGATAGTAGATCTAGAGACTACTGGGGCATTCTTCACCTGTGGTTGACCCATCTGACATACAAGACAGTCCAACATCTGTGGCTATCAATTCAACCCTTAGTATAGGGCAGTCATCAAAAAATCACAGATTACACACATCAAGTGTGATCAATGTGATCAAAATCACATTTAGAATTAAAAAGACTTCTTAGTTAATCAAGTCCAACCTTTGACCAATCACCACCTTATCAACCCAAGTATGGCACTAAGTCAAATCTTTCTTTATGGCACTATGTGCCAAGATTTCCACTATGGCAATCTTTTCCTGAACACCTCCAGGGATGGTGATTCCACCACCTCTCTGGGCAGTCCACTCCAATGTTTAACAATCTTTTCCATAATAGAATTTTTCTTGATATCCAAACTAATCCTCCCCTGGTACAGCAAGAATCTGTGTTCTCTTATCCTGTCATCAGTTGCTTGGGAGAAGAGGCCGACCCCTACCTGGCTGCAGCCTACTTCCAGGCAGTTGTAAAGAATGGTAGGGTCTCCCCTGAGCCACTTTTTCTCCAGGCTTAACAACCCCAGCTCCCTCAGCTGCTCCTCATAGCACTTGTGTTCCCAACCCTTCACCAGCTCCACTGCCCTTCTCTGGACACACTCCAGCACCCCAATGTCCTCCTTGTAGTGAGGGCCCAACACTGGACACAGCAGTCAAGGTGTGACCTCATCAGTGCTGCTACAGGAGGACAATCCCTTCCCTGGTCCTACTGGCCACACTGTTGCTGATACAGGCCAGGATGCCATTGGCCTTCTTGGCCATATGCTGGCTGATCTTCAGTCAGCTGTCAAAAAGCATCCCTAGATCCTTTTCTCTTGGGCAGCTTTCCAGACACTTTTCCCCAAGCCTTCAGCATTGCACAGAGCTGTTGTGATTGAAATGTGGGCCCCGGCATGCAGCCTTGTTCAGCCTCATAGCACTGGTCTCAGTACATCAATCCAGCCTGTCCAGATCTGTCTGCAGAGCCTTCCCACCATCCACCAGATCAACATTTCCTTCCAATTTAGTGTAATCTGTGAACTTAATGGGGGTACACTTGATCCCCTCATCCAGATCATGAGTAAGGATCTTAAAACGGAACTGACCCCAACACTGAGTCCTGAGCACTAGTGACTGAACGTCCATTGGATACGACATCATTCACCACCACCCTCTAGTCTGGCCATCCAGGCAGTTTTTAACCCAGCAAAGAGTACACCTGTCCAACCCATGGGCAGCCAGTTTCTCCAGAAGAATGCTGTGGGAAACAGTCAAAAACTTTAGTAAAGTCCAGAGAGACACCATCCACAGCCTTGCCCCTCATGCACAAGGTAGGTCACCTGGGCCTGACCTCTTGGCTCTCCTCTAAGCACCACGTGATCACACTCAAGATAACCTGTTCCATAACCTTGCTGGACAGCAAGGTCAGGCTAACAGAGCTGAAGTTCCCCAGATTCTTCTTCCGTCCCTTCTTGCAGATGGACACCACATTGGCCAACCGGCAGTCGACCTTCCTGGGTCGACCTGACTGATGATAAATGACAGAGAATAGCTTCGTGAGCTCTTTCATCAGCTCCCTCGGTACACTTTGATGAATCCCATCCAGTCCCTTAGACTTATGAGTGCCTAAATGGCTCAGCAGGTCACTAACTACTTCCTCCTCGATTACAGAGGGTCTATTCTGCTTCCTGTCTTTCAGCTCAGGGGGCTGGTTATCCTGAAGTATACAAAGACATTTATAATTTAAATTATTTTCCACCACACAGATATTGGAATCTTTTTTTATAACACTGTGATAAAAAGTCTTGATAGTACAGCAAAGACAGACCAGGTATCAGATTTGCCACTGTTACAATAGCTCAAGAGTACTAAGACAATTCTGAAACTGTAGCAGCTTTTAATATTCATTCTTAGATACTTCTCAAAATTGTAGCTGTAACACATAACATTAAGCATTAACACATTAAACATTTGACAATTTTGACAGAAAAGATCATTGGATAGAGAAAGACACAAACCACTGATTTGAATTGCATACAAAACACTAAAATCAGTAGATTACTCACTGTATTCTTACGTATACCAGTCCACAGCATACAGGTCTCCAGGATTGCAAAATATACCTGAAAATTTTACTGTTGTCATGTATGAGTAGCAGTTTTCCACTTAATCTGACCCTGAATCATTAAAAAAAATGCTCTACTGTATCTCATCAAATCTGAGTACTAGCACTTTCACATACATAATCTACAGCAACCATCTCAAAGAACAATCTGTCAAGACACAGTTATTTAGCAAGAGAGTTATTAAAAAAGTATAGAAAGTACAGTAAAATACTGTCTAGAAAATACACTTTTACCTTTCACATCCATGTAGTGCCAAACAAGATAACATATAATTTGTCCTTTAGGTGGCAGGGGGAGAATAAGGAGTGAGGATAGTAACAGGTACAATATTTAAAAAACGGATGCTATATCCTATCACAAATATCATAATAGTTTAACAGGGTATAGCAAACTACTACTGCTGTTTGCTATCACAGCTTTAGAACTTCCAGTGAAGTGGTGACTAAACAGCTGGCTGGAAGTTGAATTTATCAACTTCCAAATCAGTTACCAGTAATATTCATTCCTACATAAGTACAGATCAGCTTTCTTAAGTATTCATTTTGTTTACATAACAATGCTCAGCTCCTTTAAACACTAGAAGCGAAATTATTCCATGTTAACTTGCAAAGAAAATAATCTCAAACTGACAGAGTAAAAAGGAGCTCTGTTTTGAAAAATACCAAATTCTATAGATGTCAGCAAAAGTTTGTTACCTAGCTTTTGTATAAAGGTAGTTGTAACAATTTTAAAGCACAAATCCACCTTTTTTGCCTCAATTTGCATGAGTTTTGTATTTTAAAATTTAAAAAATGCCTGAAGTAGTTTGCATGTAAACTAGTAGGGAACAGGCAGAGAACAGTAACTTAAGTAAAATCCACTTTTTAACAACAACAGACAGGGGTCAAAGCACTTCTTAAACTTCAAAGTTGCTTACATGAATATACACAAATACAGCATTTCCCAAGCATCTATGAAAAGTGCCAGCAAATTTTCTGTAAAAGCTGTATTTGGTGGAATTTTCTCAGAGTTGCCAGTGAGAGGCAATTGTTCATTGGAATAAGATGCAACTGAGCAGTACAAATGCAAACATGATAAAAAAATAAAATAAAATTGAAAATTAAACAAGAAACAAAAGTGGTTTTAATGGTAAGTTTCTATATGCACAATTCACAGGTGGCAAAGCATGCTATTCAATGAAGAGGTAAAAAACCATCAATTTAGACCAAACAAGAAAAAAACTAAAAAGGCTACAGGCTTTCCTTGATTTTACTCACTTTGCTTTCTGATATAGGTTTTACTCCTTCAGTCTAAGACCTGTATTTCAGCACTAACAATGCAAAGAAGGTGACTAATCCAGTACTTTTTCCAGGTGGGATGGAAGAGAAAGAGAACAGTAGAACACAAGGGTAGAAAACCCTTACAAATACTGGTTTATGTGACTACACAAGATGCAGTGAAATGGGTGGTAACTGCTAATTCAGTAAAGTTTTTCTAAAGACTGCATACACAAGAGTAAATCCAGGAAACAATTACGTGTTTTTGAAGAACTTCATAAAAATCCAGAGGTAAAACCTTTTTACTCTGTTGCATGCTTCCATGTCCTGCGCGCCTGTTACCCATTTAATCCAGTTCAGTTTCTAAGTCAAATTTCAACATGTTATTACATACTATATCACAATATCAACAATATACCAGGCTCTTCCTCTTTACATGCATAGCTTCTTGGCCAAGAATAAAGACAGGGGCATTCTATGCTCCTAGAACTGACGTACACTTGGAATAAGAATGATGTCTCTTCCCAGAGGCCAGATATTTTGTACAAACATTGCCAAGAGAAGCATTAACAAGTGTAATGTTCTAGAACTAGATGCTAAGTGAATTTATATACTTATTTAATTTAGCTTATGAAAGCATAAATAACCTTGGATATTATCTAATAAAAGGACAATTTAACATTCTCAAATAACATAGCCAATCCTTGTCGAATCAATTATTGTCTGTCAACACCAATTTCTGACCATAAAGCATTTTGCTAGGTCCAGAAATCTCTCTTCATTCACACAGCATGATCTGAAATACTTCCCTTAACTCTTGTCTGACAAGCAAATTCTCTTCAGTTATTTCCAAGTTACCAGCCACTGGATAGAGATGACAGAAGATCAGCTGCGATCACCAGTCATTTCATCTCAACTTTGTTGACATATAAGCCCATTCTCCAATCCCCTCCCAACAAACTTCATAGAAGAGAATGTCCTCTCCTGACCGAATTTTACTTGTACCTCATTAACCCTTTACACCATTATGGGGTTATTCTACCACAGGCACTCTTACCACTCTTCATGCAGCCACTTTTACTCACTTGCTTTGATAAAGGCAGCAGAAAAGGAGGTGACCTAGGCATAGGAAGAGGTCTTAAAGAAGATCTCAAATGAAAATAGATGTTGGTCACATCTATGAATTTCTCCTCCAGATTTTGCTGTAGTTTCTCTCAGTATTGATATCAGCTCCTTACTTTGGACACAGTCCTTTAACATTCAACTTGTGGATGAGGTTTAATCTACCTTCTACTTCCTAAACCATTTTGCACTGTACTAATGATGGAAATAACTTCCTCTTTCAGATATCCTTCTCAAGAAAGTTTAATCACTGGAAGTTTTATCAATACAGTGACGCAGGTACACCATGTTTCTGCTTCCACATCTTTTTGAAGTAGTTACCAGCCAAGTCACTTGTTGAAGCACTAAGTGGGTCAAGTATTAGAAGTAAAAACACTTCCATGGCATAGGCAAGATGCAGAAACTTAGATCCCAAGTCCAGACGGCAGGTACAAGTTTACCTCTTCTGTCTATACCAAATTGATATGACAGTCTGTCCCCAGCGCCATAGCAGTCACAAGCTGAAAGACCTTCTAAATACCCCACATGATGTTCATAGGCACAGCATCACAAAAAGCTGCTACTGCTTTTAAAGTATTTCAGCTAGCAGTCTCTAAACCCTAGTAATTCAAACATAATGGAATAAATGGGTCCTGGGACAAAGTTTCCCTCGTCTGCTGAAAGCAGAAGTAGAGACTTCTTAAACATTCTCATTCAAAATGACACTAAAAAATTGTTAAAATTAGCCTCAAGTATGAGCAATCACAGCTATCTTCTAATTGCACCTCTGAGTATTTTGTAACACTAAGACAGTGTTTTTCACTTTATCATACCTTAAGCCTCCTCAGGTTCCATTTCAGCATAACTTTTAGTTTTGCATATCACCAAACAACTGAGAAACTTACTATTTCACTACTATCGAAAGAGTAGTGACCATTTTATAGGCTTGTTCAAAGTTACCACCACAAATGCAAACCAAGGTACAATTCCAACAATTCAGTAGATGGCACTATTCTACAAAAATCAAGAGAGGAAACTATGTCCTTGAATAAACGAGGAGTATCATGGAGCTAGAACTCTTATTTTAAATATGCAAAACCAATGCTCTCTCATTAGAGTGCCTTGCATTTTTTCATGCTTTTCACAGAACATGGAAAAATACATGACAAAACATTAAAACATATTACTGTTTTGAAAATATCTGTAATATTACTCAGCTATTTTGTTGAGGCATTTCTGCTATTACACAGAGCTCCACTTAACACCACAAAAATAATTGCATACCAGTGTTGCATAAAGTAGTATTTTAATGGTTTGTATTTACCAGGAATTTGACACAGACTATTAAGTGGTTGACACTGTCCTGAGAAGTTGCTTGTACAACCTTAATTCACATCTCCTCAAATGCATGACAGTAATTTATTTTTAAAAGTTAATGCACTAGTTCAACATCAGTTGTAAATGTTTTGCATTATTTAACCTAATTTTTTAAGTGTCAAAAGATTAGTGGTCACTAAAAAACCTAAACTGTCAGATTTAAAAAACTGGCATTAAAACGTGTGTCTTCTATATTATTAAGTTGTAAAGAACAGCCTTAAAAATAACCCTATCCTTTCCACCTGAACTCTTCTCTTAAAGACTGTTGCAGGTACCAAATTAGATCCCGTAGTTTGCTTCTTTATCAGTGTACTTGAGGACTTCAGATGGGTCCTTTCCTCAGCCCCAAGAAATGCACCACTGTGCTCAGGCATTCTCACATGAGTATAAACACAGAGCTACTTTTTTGCACAAGCTGTGAGTTTTAGAAATCCAAGGGTTTCTTAGCACTGGGAAGGGGATAATTCAAACAGTGTTATGAGATTTCCAAGTATCCAAGGCCCAGTTAAAGACTAAAACAAGATGGAAAACAGATCATCAACAGAAAAAGCACAGTCCAAGGTATTTCTCCTACACATCTTTCCCGCAGTTTTTCCTAGCAGGTACCTTAACTATGAGATAGAGGGAAACTATCACTTTGCAACTGTAGCCTCAGTGATTTTTTTTTTTCTGATACTTTAGAGAATCTCCCCATCTCTTACTCGCTTTACTTCCAGTGCCTGTCAGATTCCAAGTGATATCTGATACTTCAGACAATGCCATCTGCCCTGCTATTGCAGGAATATTTGGTTTACTATTAGAACAAACAAATAATCTGAGTCTGAAGAGCTATTTCAATCAACTTTGACTGTAGGGGAAGAAGCCTTCAGATAATACTTTGCCACAAATTTCACGAAAATATGAAGCTGAAAAGAGGGGAGAAAGGAAGCTCTGAAAAGAGCAGGAAAAACCGAGATTAGGCCCATATCCCATCCAAAGCATTACCTCAACATCCTAAAATACAGGCTCTGTGTAGTCACAGCACGCATTTCCAGAGTTACAACACATGTCATAGTACTACAAGACTGAGTCATACAGTAGCAAGTTTCACAGTGAAAATGTCTGTCTTCCCTCTAGATAAACGTATCCAAAATAATAGATATCTATATATTACAACTCACTTCACAGAACTGAAACCATTCCAGTTCTAAGGGAACTTGAAGAAGTGCCATATACAGCAAATTGTTGCTTCAAGCCCCTCAAAGACACAGAGGGGCTACTTATGCTGCTCAGAATTTCCAAGTTTCTTCCACAATCCTGCACCATATCTACCAATATTTCTGCACCAGTAAGAAATAATTGAAAGAAAAATTGTCTTAAGAAAAAATACAAGCACTGAAGGTTTATAGTCAGAACTCTGATTTATTAGGAGCAAGGAAAGGTTCATGGGTTTGGGTTTGTAAAGAAACTTGAACATTTATGTACACTTCCCACATAGTATAGGAAAAGCTGCAGAAACAGCAGAAGTTTTCCCTTTCCACTTCCATCTCCTTCACTACCAACCTGCTCCCCAAACGCCAAGAGAACACATTCACATTTCCAGTATTCCTCTCACTTTTTTCACCATGGTAAAGAGAAGGTAATGTAAAGAGCAAGTCTGCACAAATATATGCTTGAAGAAAATTACAGTCAGATTCCTCAAAATTATCACCTACAAAGTGACTGTTGTTAAAGTACAAAACTAAGGAAGTTTGAACTCTTTTTTTAAGCAATTTTGCTCTCACTGGAATCTTCAGCCACATATTTACACAAGAACCACTTACAAGAAAGTGAAATGGTGGCTGTTTTGTTAAAAGCTAAAACCTACCAATTATGCATATTCCAAAAATGTAATCTTAATCATCACCACTAGTCATAGCACCACCCCATAAAAAAAAATCTAAGGAAGAAAAAAAAAAGAAACAAAAAAAATCACTTGCTGTTTGAGGCAGACTGTCACCACAGATCAAAGTTTTATTGAGGTTTTAATGTTAATGCCTGAAGTTACAGATGTCAAATAGACAGGGTTTCCTACCTTCTCTATGGAAGTTTCCAGCTGTGAAAAAGGGCACTTCAGAAATGCCATAACATGAAAATATCCAAGGGCTCAGACAAAACAAAAGCATTGTCTGGAACAGGACTCTTCATCCAACCTCAAGATAGCTTCTAAGCACCAAATCCAGATCATTAAAATTAATGTGGCATTGTAGGCCTATCAATTCAGACCAGCTTTGAGTCAGAACCTGCATTTATGCAGTGCAGTTCAGGGTTTAATGTTTTTTGATTAAACACCTGGTTTAATGTTTTGAGTGTCAGATAACCTTTTCTACTCAGCAATAAAGAAAATGAAATTAATTCGTTTTGGAAGTTCACTTCTGTAACATCTTCCATCAAAAACCCGAGAGGAAAACAGATGTAATTATCACTCAGCTACAACTCACTAGAAGCTGTAAACTATGGAAGTTCTATGTATGCTCTGCATGGTGAGGAATAAAAAAACCACATGAGGCTCAAATATAAGCTGGAACACTAAACATCTGAGCTGGTATGTGTCAGACAAGTCACCTGTGGTGCTCCTCAAACATATACTAGGGGAAAAAGAAAATATGGGGGTAAACTACTGTTTCCAAGATTTCACTGAAAAATTTGAAGATAATAAATACTACCTTTACAAGGTACGGTTTAAAGTTTATTTCTTCTTTCAAATGTCAGCATAGCAGAATGGCAATGAAACAGGAACAAATAATCCCACTGTATATTTACAGTGGCCAATAGATCCGTCTGAATTAAAAAGAAAAATAAAAAATCAAGAAGAGCATTAGACTTCCCGATGGTAAAGAACTCCACCAGAACAAAATTCAAGTTACCTATGTGTTAACCTTTTCGGGCTAACTGCATGAAGATTCACTTTAGTTCTTTGAAGCATTACAAATCTGAAAGTGTTTCACCTGCAAAGCACCCCTACTTCTTTTGCCACAAAGGACTATAAAAGTTCCCAGTTGATACCTTAAGCATTGCAACCTGAAATCTGATTACTACTCATTTTTCCCTCACACACTCAGCCTGCTCAACTCTCTAAACTTGGTGAGTCTCCAGAGAACTTGTAGTCTTCAAATTCACAGTCAGGTACAAGACCTCAGAGTCAAGAGAAAAACATTTCAACACAATCAAGCCTTACACCTCCTCAAAAACCACATCCATGCACAAACTTGATCCTCTTGAAGCAGTGAGGAAAGAGTTAAATCATTCACCCCAGATCACCAGAGATGTAGGATAGTTACACTCCTGGAAACTATTCATGGACAAGGGCTACAATTAATTCTAGAAAAAGCACTATACTATAAAGCACACCTGAAAAACTATGACAAGTATTTTTTAAGAATTCTTTTCTGAGAAAAAAGAAACAAGTCACAGAGATGTTGAAAAATTTCAAGACAAGACTTCATAGGAAAAGTAGAAATTATTTCTATTGCCCAACAATTTCTAATAAGACAAAACAGCAACTATAAAAGAAACAATATAATCTCCTCAAATAAAAATGAAGAAACATTAATTAGTGGCCTGTTGCAAAAATCCAGGATGAAACCTATTCTACCAAAAAAACACCATGACAGACTGATACATGTACTCCAGTCCAACATCGAGAAAATTAGTACATTGAATGGCATTTATTAGTAGTCATTAGAAAAAAAAAAAACAAAAACCAGAGATCTAATATACCAAATAATAGCTGTGAGCAACACTGAGCTAAGATACTTTAGACTACTAAATATGTTTAAAAGTTTTCCTTGAGAGCTGAAAATTATATATTTATAGCAGCTCAGTATCATTCATACAGAATGCACTTACACTGATCATCTTTACATATTGTCCATTAAAACACTAAGACAACACTAACAAGTATGCACACCTGAGTTTAATTTCATCATTAGTGAGCTTCCCCAAATTAACAGTTGCATAATTTACAGTTATTGTGCATACAATAGCAAATAAAGACAGGTAGCGAATCCTCTGTTATGCTGAAATGTTTAGGGTGGTATTTCTGAGGAATTAGCTATGTGGGAAAAGCTTTCAAACTATGTTTTTAAATATTTTTCCTGTATTGTAAGTCTGTGTAATTCAAGTTTGACAAGAAATATAATTTCAGAAATATTTTGGAAGAATTATCTCTTTGTATGAGTTTTTTATGATTATACTCCTAGAAATGCCAGTCTGTTACTCTGTATATGAAAACAGCAAGTGGTAGCAGTGTCTTTTTTGTCAAATTACAATTATTCTGGTTATTACAATTACTCTCGTAGCACACTGTGACCACCGAGAAACGGCATAGAGTAGCATTTCTCCTTTAAAACTTAGTCAAGGGCATTGTTTTCTGAACTTGCCCAGCGCTGTGTTCGCATTGCAACAGTAACTTCCGCTGCAGACAAAAAACTAAAGGCAGAGAACATTCTCAGATCGCCGCATGATCATCACACTCCCGTGTGCACAACAGCTTCCTTGATAAACTCACCACTACACCACACTTCAACAGTCTTGGCATTTTACTTTTTACCATACCAATAATACATTTTCATCAACTGTTCAGGCATCTCAATTTTTAGCTTTAGAAGCAAAGACATTTCCTTACTAACAAACCAGAAAAGCTAAGAAAATAGGCTGCGTACAAAAAATGATAACAATATGAAGTACTGAGTTGAAATGAAGATGGGCTTCTTATTATATGCTATGGTATAAAACTGCAGTTTCTAAATGTTTTGAAACCAAACTTCACCATCAGCATTATCTGATGTGCTGCTTCTCTCACTGGGAATTGCCAACAGAAAGAATAGATGATCAAAAGCCAGAAAATGCTGATCAGCTGGAAAATAATGCCACTTGCTCCTTACCTTTTTTGTTTGGTTGGTTTTGGTTTGGGTTTGGTTTTTTTTTTCTTTGTCGTTTTGTCTTTATCCAGAACACAGTTTATTTGATCTGGAAATTATTGGCAGAGTATTTATATGGGGAAAAAAAAAAACAACCTCTTTTAAACTATCAGAGTTCAAAAGTGGTTTTTGTCCTTGCTACACATGTAAGAAACAGTACTGTAAAAGTTACCTCCTGCTGCTTCTCCTCTAAAATATGTATAAATCTATTTCTCCTGGGTTTTTTACTAATCCTTTGACTATTAACCTAATTGGGACTATATTCACAATATTTCCATGGACCAGGTCTGTAAGAAAACAGGTATAACAGTCACATTCCAGACAGCCATATATACTGGGGCTAATTGAAAAAAAAATTGGACCTATACCTTTGTTTAGATTTTTTTTTTTAACTAAAGATAGAGAAGTACAAAAGCTTAAGAAAATGGTAGTATTCTTTGTCAGTGGCTGCTACTTGAACAATATTTCCTTTGACCAACAGCCCTTATGAAAAACATGGGGACATTACCAACAAGCAATTAGTAACATTGCTTTTGACATGTAGGCTACCTGATCTCTTTCTTTCTCCGTTAGTAACTCACCAGGATTTCTTCCTAAAAGGCTAAATTTCCCACCTTATTATTTTAGAGAATGAGAGAATAGTCACTATGCCAGATGCCAGTTTTTTGGTGGTTTTTTTTTGTTTGTTTTTTTTTTGTGACTTTCCTTTTTTTCTGACATTTACGGGTGTCTGTGGAGGTAATCTTACTGTACCAGTTTACTACACAGACTTGAAACACATATAAAAGGGAACACCAGGCAAGTTATTGTTTTGCAGCCCATTCTCCATATTAATAAGCATCACTAAAGCTTAGTAACTGTACCTCTAACATCAACATTACAAAGTCCAGTTAAGAATGTTTTTCAACTGTGAAAATGAACATCTGCTCTGTTCAACAAGGTAGTATGACTACATAGTGCATACGCTAAAAAACTAAGACAGGCATGCTAATACTATCAATTGAATATTAAGTGATCACAAAAAAAATAGCATTCCATCTTTTTTCCTGATAAGCAAATTGTGAAATGCAAATAGGTTTTGTCCATTTGCTGCTACTGACTACCAACCACTGTTACTAGCTGGGAAAGAGGGAGGGCCTATAGTAGAAACTGTTATCAAAAACATTGGACACCAGCTGGATTACCTCTTTAGTTGGCTACTCCTGAAGTGTTACAGTTAGCATTATTATATGAACCAAAAATCTAATAAAGTTACTTGTACACATACAGAGTACAAGCTAGGCAGCAGCTTCAAGAGACTATAGAATACAAACTCCTGCTTAAATAATATGAATCACCCAAAATAAAATAACAGCTCATTAAGCAGAAGTACAAACATATTGCTTCCTTTGGGTCTGCACTCTCTTTAACTCCTGGCTAACAAAGTTCCAAAGTCAAACTCCTGCAGAGTTTATACGAGAACATAAAGCAGGAAATGATAATTAATTCTTGGAGAACAAGTGAGAGATACCTCAGAAAAGGCCGAGTTTGATCTATAGCCTTCTTGGTGGACAACCTAACTTCCACTCTCCATCAGCACTGCTTGTAAGAGCATTGTGCGGTTTGACCGGGACGGGCTAAAGACTTACTGTGAACATGAAAGCAGTGGCCACTGCTATTACATTATGTCAGTCCTAGAAGAAAATTAAGATTCAGGCTTCCTAAACAAAAATCAAGTTTTTTTACTACCTTTTCAAGGTGTTAATGAAACAAGATCCCAGACATTAAGCAAAGTTGGCAAATAAAGTAGCTTTGAATTATTTCTATCAAGCTGTAAACTTCTCTCTGTACAACGCAACCAAATAATTGATTTGGCGAACTGCAACACTTCAGACTGCCTTTTTTCAAGTATTACAAGATCTGCATCATTATTATTACAAAAACTTCTGGTTTTATGTTTTAACAAAGCCATCTGGACACAATCCCGAGTCATATGCTCTAGCAGGGTCTTGTTTGAGCAGGGCACATGATGCACTAATGACCGCCAGTGGTCACATCCAACTTTACCCATTCTATGATTCTGTGAACCTAACATTCCCTAAAAGCACTTTGTTTTCTATACTTGCAGACACACATTTCTAGTTTCACCTACTTTCACTATTCTTGGTACTTGAAATAGCATTCAAAACAGAGAAAAACCTCTTAAGTAACAGAAAAATTTAAAAAATACCTTAAATCTTTCAAGTAAAATTCTGTAAGATTAGAACTACTTAAACTTAGTAAGTTAAGAATACTATGGATGGAATTCTATGCAGGACCTACTCCTGATATTAAAACAAATAATTTACTAATACAGTATTGAAATCAGTCTTAATTCAGCAATTGATATAGTTGCCTCAATACAAGAACTATCAATAACTAGATTTTTTTTGTTTAAGCAAAGCTTAGGGATTCAAAATACACAAAGTAATTAAGTTGAAATAAGTAGTACACAGACCAAGGAAATAATCCAGTTGTACAGATCTCGACACAAAGCCAGTTTTAGAATTTTTTAAAAGGAGAGATTTTTAAGTGGAAGACAAAATGGTCCTCACTTGTGTCAGTCTTAAACTGAACACCAATGTGCCAGAACTAAACAACAGCCACAGAAAAAGTCATTTCATAAATGCACTGTAAAAATCCCAAGGAATCAGGATTCAGTATCAGTCACCAGAGGCTGACAGAACTGCTACATATTTTAGAAATTTACTAAATAAGGCATTATACCACTCTACCAGTCCTCTCTTCTGAAATATTTCTGTTTCAGCTGTTTCCAAGACCTTCATTATTTTAATACATCTAAATTCAGTGATACAAATATCACTGACAGAGATTTAAATTATGTCATTAGACCTTCACCTTTATTTACACTGAAAGTCAACAGCAGTGGTACCTTAGTGCTTCCTTTGATAAACACGTAAGCTGTACAATTACCAAGTGCCTATGATAGAAGTGTTGACATGAGTGGGATCACTAAGTTATCTTGAATACTATGAGGCTACACTTGACTGGCATTCAAGTACCAATGACAATACCACAGTTGAAACTTATGGGTCAGCAAAATAAAGGAACTCCAAAAGCTGCTGGCAAACAGCACACAGGCAGTGGGTTAGCAATGAGGTTTTACCTCAAAAGTAACACAAATCCATTCCTCAGGCTGGCAAACAAATCACTACATGTCAAAGAATTACATCTCTGGGAAAGCAGTCTTGTCTACCTAATGAGATGAACTTTGCAGGATCAAGAACCATGATTTTTCAAAAGAACTATGATCAGTTTGATGGTACACTTCAAGATAGGCACATTGAGAGCAGCAAGAGGAAGAAGGAAGACCCAACAGATTAAAGACCTACCACAGTATTAACACTCTCAAAACTATTAGGAACTCAAATATTTTTCAAAATGTAAAACCATTACCAGATAGCTAAGATCAAGGGCAAAGTGAACTGTTCCCAAAATCCATATCCTGCAGTTTTTTTCTTCATATTGATTGCAATAATTTGCAAGTTTTATTCTGTATTTCAGTGAGGTTCTACATAGATAAGCCAACTTCTAGTCACCTTATTGTGTAAGAACACTTGCCTTTGCCTTTATATCTAAAACTCTAATGCAGTTACAAAATTTCTGTCAAACAAAGTTTTGTTAGGAAGGGTTTGCAACCTTGATTTGTGCCTTCATGCTTTCCTCATCATGTCACAAATCTTAAGCTGCTTCTACTCTTCCAGATGTGACTTTACTAAAACTGCTCATGTCATCTCCTGCAGCAATAATGCTACTTAAGTCCTAAAAGCCATTCCACAGTGATCAAGAAAGAAAAAATCTAGTAAAATGGCAAATTAAGATCTTAGTGAATTGAGCAGTGTACCACAACTCTGAAAGCCTAAGCTGGACTCCAGTCATCCAATTTCCTTTTACAGTTTAGCCTAACTTCATCAGGTCACACAATCTACACACCACCTCAGTGTTTCACAAATAGCAAAGTGGTACAAGGAAACAAAGTATGCTAGTGCTCCAGTAACCTGAAGTCTTACAAACTTTGCTAGCTTTATAAATATTTCCTTTCCCAGGTTCACCATGATCCAGCAAGTTTGAAGCTGCAAGGCTATATCCATTAAGTTACTGCTCTGTCAGTAAAATACCAAAGGGAAGCTTTTATTGTGAATTTTTGTAAATTATTGTATGAGTTTCGATACAGTTATACGTCAGGTATTTTTGAACAAAAGCAATTACTACCAGAAGTTGCATTACTAGAATTAAAGCATATGCGATAAAGCTCCCAATGAAAGACCTGCTGCTTCCCCATAACCACAGTTGCTACCTTAAGCTAAGCATGGCCTTACCCACAGTCCCTTCAGAGATAAACCTGCTCCAACGAAGCTCTACCCATGGCTGCAGTCCTTTCAGGGGAATACCTGCTCAGATGTGGGATTATCCATGGCCACACACTTTCAGGTGCCGCACCATGGACTTATCCACAGGGACTGATGCGTCAGTATCTACCTGCTGCAGCATGGACTTATCCCTGGGCCTCCATCCCTTCAGAGGTATTCCTGCTGCTGCACTAACACAGCCAGAGCCACAGCTGCTTCTAGATCTACCTGCTCCACGTGGACTCATCCATGGGTCAGGTCCCTTTGAACTTCACGCAGTCCCAGCCAGCCCAGGCCGGCAGCACAAACACACAGCAAGTCCCTGGCCACCTGCCAGCCCCAGCACATCACTGCTGCTATCGCAGTGTTCCCAGGCACAGAACAGGGAGGTGATAAAGCAGCAAAGCAGCAGTGAGAGCAAAAACCAGGCAACTAATGAGCACTGGACTCTAATGTACAGTCAGGCAAGCAAGGCTCCTGCCAAGACAAGCACCTGCCAATTAATAGCTAATCAGAAATTACAGCTATAAATTCAATCTAGCACATTCCAGTCAAACTTGTCATTATCTTAAATCCTTTGAGCTGCACATTGGGTGTCATAAAGGATTGTTGCAGTTTAACCCCAACTGGCAACTAGGCTTCACACAGACACTTGCTCACTCCCTCTGGTGAGATGGGGAAGAAAAATTGGAAAAGAGAGAACATTCGCAGTTTGAGATAAAGAATGTTTAATGGACAACGCAAAAACCACCCCAGCCGTAAGCAAGGCAAAACAAGGAATTCATACTTTCCATGGGCAGGCAGGTATTTATCCGCCCCCATCAGACCAGGGCTCCATCACATGTAGCAGTGACTTGGAATCACAGCATTTGTCTTCCCAACGTGNTGGAAGACTAACACCACCACTTCAAACACTCTTTCTTCCTTTTACTTCCAGCTTTATATCCTGAGCACAACACCATATGTTATAGAATATCCCTTGGGTCAGCTGTCCTGGGCTCTGTCCCCTCCCAACTACTAGTGCACATCCAGGCTGCTCACTGGTAGGGTGGGGGGACAGGCAGAAAAGGCCTTGGCTCTGTACAAACCCTGCTCAGCAATAAGGAAAACATTTCTGCATTATCACAACTGTTTCCAGTAAAATCCAAAACACAGCCCTGTACCAGCTACTGTGAAGAAAACTAACTTTACTCCAGCCAAAACCTAACAAAGTTTCCTAACAAGTAAAACCACAGATTTAAAAAGAACACCATCCTATTTATTATAAAGAATTCAGTCAAAGCTTTCTCTGTGTAGAACTCAGTCGTTTTAATTCCATGCACTTTTAGGAGATGCATGCCTCACCATGCCATTTTGGCCCTATTTCATTTCAGAATACTCAAAAGTAGGTGACTTTCTTCACTTAGAGGATGGGAATTTTTCACTAAGATAACAATAGCCACGTGAACAAAGTGCTGGATGATAAGACAAGAAATGCAGTAGTGCTAAAAGAAACAGAAATGTGACAAGATTAACATGCTTTAAGCAAAGTAGTTTTCTTGTTTAAACTACTCTGTGTGAACTGAGTGGCAAGGGAGACAGTAACTATTTTCTTAATAATAAAATAATCACAGTGTCTCTCTGACATGACACTATTGCAATATTTTTAACAGCTTTACCAAAGTACTCTTCCCAAAACAGGCATATTTGTTCAAAGTCCAGAACACTACTGACAAGGGTTGAGACCATTTTCTTCTGGGTACAAATGCCAAAAGACCCTGACCATCTGTGAAAGAGTGGTTCAGTTCTAATTTGGTGTATTCATGGAATCAAAAGAATTACAGAGTAATTTAGGTCAGAAAGGATCACCCAGGTTCATCTGGTCCAGCATCCCACTTGAAGATGTGCCAACTTCAGTTGGATGCTCTGTTTAAAAAACTGAAATCTTTGCATACTCTAAACAATTCCAGCTACTGTCCTGCTCCCAGTGTAGAGCTACTACAGAGAAGAAAGAGCAAGTATAGAACTACTTCAATAAAAAAATATCCAAAAAGCAAAAACTCCAACACACAAATATCTCAAGCTGATATTTCCAAAAGGAACAAAATCAGTCAGACTACTTGCAAAGTCTGAATGATCCAAAGGAGAAGTAATTTTAATGGATATAATCACATCATAACTTGGAAATGGTATTTTGTTAGAGCTTCAGAGAATTTACCAAATTCCTTAAATTTTGTCGTATACATCTATAGCAAAGCTATCCAGATGCTGCAAGAAGCACTGCATCAGAAACTGACTGCATGGAACCACATACCCAGGCTTTTGAGCTATTTTGATTAAAAAATAAAAGGGCTGGAGAATGGAGATCACAGAAAACAAGCTTTATACACCCCAAACACATAAAATCTTAAGCCATTTGCTTGCATAAGTCATTTTTTAGTGCTGAAAAGACTGTGGGGAAATTAACAGATACTGACATTCAGGACGATTGGAATCTTTAGATTTTTAATGATGGAACGATGAACAATCTAATGTGTCTCCTTCCTGTGAACTTGGTTTGCAAGAGGAAAAAAAAAAAGCCAACTTTAATTAAATAACCTATTCTGTTTGAGAATAAAGAGCCGGAGGCACAATTTGGTCTATGTGGAAAGTACAACACTTACTATACAGGTATTCACTCCCTTCTCAATTATTTCTAGTGAAAATGGTCTTTCTTTCTAGAACTCCCTCTGTCAAGAGGGAGGCTGAACTTCATGCTGCAAATGTGTATTTTTAAGGCATGAAGCACCAGTAGATATTGTATTCGTGTAGGGAGACTATCACAAAACATCTAATTTGATACATTGTCCTAGTTTTGCTATAGAGAAATTGAAGTGTGGAAAAATGAAGAAACTTGTTTAAGATGAAGCAGTTAAACAGCAGGGACCAGGAGAATTTCTTCAATATTTCTGCTTTAGCTTCAAAGTTTATTCCACCTTATAAAAGCAAACAAAAAAGCTCAGCTGATTATTATTATTAATTGTACAGGGCCCTGGACTTAAAACTTCTGAGGAAACACCATCCTAAAAGCAAAAAAAAAAATCCTGAAAAAGTTCACTACATCTTTCTCTAGCCTCTTCAGAGTTTACACAACCCCCTGTTCAGATGACATTAGGCTTCTAGACGGCCGTCTAAGTAGAAGAGCAAAAGCAATGAAGAGCATAGAAGCAGGGCTATTACTTATGACATTGAGCACCGTCAGGATGTCATGGGGTAAAGTCTAAGTGATTACACCAAGTTAAACCTTGAGTAGATAAACTGAACTCTAATTCATTAGAAGGTTCTGATATCTGCTGGGAAAACAAAGCACAGCCAATTATGCCCAAAACTTTCTTAAGACCAAGGACTATATTTCCCACTATAATGGCTCGGTTATGCACAGAAAAGAAGCAAAGCATAGATGAATTTTTAACTACTTGATCATCTCACATGTTGCAACAGTAGATCTACTGTCTAATCACGCAAGAGGCAAAAGCCACCCTGGTAACAGTAGCTAAATCCCTTCAAGTATGGAGAAAACCAAAGATACTGACCTGCAGTGACAGAAGAGGCCATCAGCAGATTACACTGACCATGCAGTTTGAAATCAATAGTGAGCACAATTGCTACCTGTGGGGATCAGATCCACAAAAATCCAGCATAGAGCCTGAGGCAGAACTGCCATACAAGAAGCAGGCCACCAGCCAAGACTCACACACCTCAAACAGCTGGAACAAGTATTCTCCAACCAGCACCACAAACTCAGGAACAACTGAACCAGCATGCTCAGGTGAGTGCCTCTACATGTGAGAAATCATTTGAGATTTTATGTCACTCAGCACAGTGCTTCTGCCCTGTGTCTACATCATCCCTCAATTTCCCTTGCAACAGAAGAAAACAGAATCCAACAGCTTAACTGTTTTTAACAGATCCTAGTGTCAGGAAGAGGGTCACATCAGGATGCAAGGTTTCTACTCTACTATGCTACTCACTTTGTAACTTTTCCTCATAACTCTAAAGTAACCAAGCTGTTCATAGCTGAGAACAGAACAGAGCTTTTGCTATTAATTGCTAAAAATGCTCTTTTTGGGGTGGGGAAATACTTCTCTAATAAGGATCTGTCTGCTTACAAAAAGCTTTATTTTAAATCTCCTAGCTAAATAAGAGTTAGAAATGTTTATTAGTAACTAATCAACCTTTTTAAAATGAATACAAGGGATATACTGCTCAAGTTAAACCAGTGAATAATCCCAAACTAACTTTCATGACTCATAAGGTTAAAGTTTTACACTAAAAGTAGTCTCTTCCTAGTATTTTTATGGACTTCTCTCCCTCTTAAAACTGCAGGATCTAGAACAAACTGCTGCTTATGGACATAGAATGGCAAAGTTGCCCCTCTGGCACACTGTTACCAACTACACCCATCAAGCCTAGAGGCAAAAAACAATAACAGAGTAGAAATTCTACTTCTAAACCCATTAGTGCAACGTGATACCTATAAATTTAGGTATGTCCATTTTTACAAGGATTTTGTGGATTTAGAGAATTCAATACAGTGTTGATGTTTAGTATATTTATCCATTAAGATAAATAAAGACAAAGTCATTGAACTGGCAGTATATTTGTAACCACGGGTTTTGGTTCTTCAAAAAAAGCTTCAGTCCTATTTTTATAAATTATTTTAACAGTACTGCAAACATTTAGTACTTGTGTATAAGACGTCTCTCTATTCCTCCAGTAATGGTTACAGAGTCCTCATAAAGAAAAATGAGTTAAGAGTGCGATTTAGAAAACTCACATTAACCTATTCTGATCAATACTGGTTCAGAATTTAAAATATCCAATTTGAAGACTAACCAAATACGGAGAACCTCTGTAAAGAGGTTAGCTGATAAATAGCCCAAAGCCAAATAACATTATTTTACTCCCCTATTAATGAAATCTCAAACAGGTTCTCACTCCTTGATTTAAGAATATTTTATCTTTCATACCCTTTCCAAAAAAACTCCAAACTTGTATCCTCATTCCTTAGATTACTTTCTTGCAAAAGAAAGCATAAAAAGATGTACCTATACCTGAAGACACAAGGAAAACACTAATACCCAGCTCCCATTTGCTGATAGGCAATGGAAGAAACATCATTCCTTTACATCTATACTCTCACAACATGAACACAGAAGAAAATGAGGATTGAATTCCATAGCACTTTTATGATTTTTCAATGAATAACACTTTACTGACTCAGTCTTTTTAGTTGATACCTCATTTCAATTACAAACACTTTTGCAGCTTTAAAGAGTAGGTGGCTCCCACCTTAATGAACCCTTGCACGTAATTTGTTATTCATAAAAACCTTAGTGGGCAAAGCATCCTGAGGGTTGGCTCTATCTTTGAGCAATAGAATGAAGTATTTCTTGCAAAGGCCTCACTCTTACCCACTCTTCTCAAACTAGGAGAAAGCAAGAGGTTGCTTTTACATTGGGAATATGTCTGAGTCTATTCCTTCTGCCTGCATTCCTCCATCACAAAGAGGAGGTAATCATAGGAGATGTAAATTCTGCAGTGTTGTCTGGTTACAGGATTACCCTATCAACAGAGGGCTTTTAACCAGTTCCTCCAAGAATCAAGAGCTGCATCAAAGTCCTAAGAAGCATATTCATCTTCATCAAGTTAGAAGAGCACTAACATTTCATCCTCTGCATGAAACTTCTTCCCTTCCTTTAGAAAACACATCTTCTGGCATTTTCTTACAGTAATGCTTTCTTCCCAAACAATCTTGCAATACCTCTCTCAATTATTTAGAAAGCAATTCACACTCCAAGAATTCACCGGTGTGCGTAGCCATGGATGAGTGCCCAGAAACAGGTTTTGTTGAGTCATCATTATCCAAACTGCAACATCATGTTGCCCAAAATTACAGGTGAGTAAGCTTTGAACAGGTACATCTTGATCTCTTCTTTTCCTCTAAACCAAGTTCTTAGTTCTATGTCTCTTTTTGCTTTCTCATCTATTCTACCAATATAAGAGTAATTAACACCACCCACACACAGTTCACTCTTCATTTAAGTCAACTCTATAATCTCTTCAAAAAGAAAATTAATGAAATTAAGTGTAGTTTCAAATATGGCATTTAGAACACTGCACTAGCACCCCTATTCCTCATGCTCTGAGTTAAGAAATGTGGAGAGTTCATAACAGAAATCTAGTTTTTCAGTTCTAGTTTTTCAACTTTTAAAAGTCAACCCTCTTATGGCAATTAACCTTATAGACATGGTAGTAACATACCAGAAAGAAACAAAAGAGGTCTACTTCGAGACTAATATAAACACCAAAGGAAGTTGCTAGATTTACCTACAGTTTAAAGAGGATTAAGTCATTCTCTCTAGCTAGGTGGCCTAAGCCTTCCCTATAATGTTTAGAATTCAGTCAATTTCAGGACAACAAAGAATTCAATTCATTTTCTTGTGCTAACAAGCAAAGGTTCTGGCAACAGCAGCGTGGATTAAAGAATCTACAGGACACCTTCTTTTAAAAATAAAAATTTAAACACATATGTTGTTACATGGCTTGGATAGTAGCATATGGCTGTGGTGCCATATGGCTATAAACATATGGGTAGTTCACTTTTTAGTGAACAAAAAGAAGCAGGGTTACTAGTGCTTTACTTCACAAATTCATTCCGTTTCTCTCAGTCACTTGGAAGCTTTTAGCAAGATACAATTCCTGTACCTTTTACTGTCCCCACTTGAAACTCTCATTTGGCAACACAGCCGTAGCAGGTCACTAGAGCATTATGAAGTTTATCTTAAGAACAAGCCCAACAAAAATAAGCCCACCACCCAAAAAAAGCCCAACCAAAAACCCTACAAAAAAACCAACCAATCAAACACCACCTCACCAAGCAGGACAGAATGCTTCAACCCCAGAGGATAGAGAAGAAAATCAAAACAGAGCTAAGCTCACGATTCTCTTTAGATTTGCAGTCAGCTGCTGTAAACTGTCAGCACACTAGTAACCCTCTACAAAATTTATCTATTACCTTGAGATAATGGTGACTGAGCAGCCATGCCTCACATCATTGACACAACTTGAACTGACACAAAGAACAACCAGAACAGCCAAGTCAACCACCAACAGAGCTTGCTGTTTCTCTCCCCTGCTGCATACCTGGTTCCTACCAAACTTCTGAATGGTTCCAGCAGCTGAATCAAGACATCATTTGTGTGAGGTGCACTAAATCCACTTCAGAATACAAAAGGATACAGCCTTAGTGCTCCAGTCTGAGTCCCAATGGCCAGTATTTTCTGAACTGGATCGAACGCCAAGGCTGAAGGTTGATAGGGGAAACCATGGCGTACAGTCTAAAAAGTCAGAGCAGCATAATAACAATGGGTCAAGCAGGACACCAAAAATAAACAGAATCAAGACTGTATGTTAGAGATCAGGATTCAATGTTAATCACAATTTTAAAAGGAACTAAAAAAGCAATTTAATCATAGACTGAGAAAAAAATCACCAGTCTTACACAAACCAGTTACAAAAGATTTTTTTACTCATTATTATTCATTCACCTTCAAGCATCAAGTGACAGATTTTCTGAAACTTAATTTGAATCTTACATTTCTTCTGCATAAAGACTGTTATCAACTCAGCATTTAATTTTTTCATCTATCTCATTCTTGAGTAATCTTATTTTCAGCTCTAACAAAGACGCTAAACTATTAAAATCTGAGATGTTCCTAACAAGTTTGACAACATAGCCAGACTTGTCATCAGAACTATTAGAAACTACTAGACTTGCTTTTCTGAGAATCACTTCAATCCAACAGACCCAACATGACAGTGCAACATCGCTCAGCTCAGTGAAGAAAAAAATAGCAACTTGAGCTTGGCAGAACCAATGTCTCACCTCTACTTTCCTCATAAAGAACAGGCCGCCCCAAAATTGACAAAACCAAAAAATACCTCATTGAACAAAAGCAAATCCTCTCAACCATGGGATTCTTTCTTAATATGGAGCTATTGGCACATCAGCTTTTTTTGTTAGCCAAGACTAATTTGGTAATTGACCAAGCAATGACTCCATTAAACTTTCTGGGCTGCAATGAATCAGAACTGAGAACATGATAATAAAAGTGTCATCTACTCTTACTTCTACTCTAAATGCATACATCCTAAGCCATCCAAATGCCAGCTTTTCTATTTCTAAGCTGTTAGTTCAAAGCAAAGGTATTTCAGGACCTCATAAATGCACAGCAGACTTCTGATATACTGCTTGTACTTCACTGAAGTTGCAGGCATACCCCACAACTCTCTGTATTTCACAACTGAATAAAGTCTAACTGGCAACAGCTCTGCTCTTCTCCACATCCTTCGTGACCAACTCCTGAAAGCAGCAGAAATGCCTGCAATACCAGAAAAAAACGAGGGGAGTCCACAAACAAGCTCATCCATGTCAAGCTAGGCCATGGGTGCACCACAAAAGATAAAAATGAGTTTTGATATTCCAACCAGCTCTTATGCCTCTTGATACAGCTGGTGGTTAATTCACTGCATCTTTTTCTGAAGCATGCAAGCACAAACTGCAGTTATCACATCACAAATAAGCAAATAAATAAACGGGAACTTCGTCTCTAGATGGGATTTGCAATAGCAGCATCACCAACTTGGCAACACACTGCAGTGAAACCACCACAAACATCGAAAGCCTTTTTCAGGCATAAAGGAACAGGATAAATGATGTTCAAATAATGCAGAGGGACAGATTCCCCGTCCTTCGGGCCCATTAGAAGAGGCTTCTACTCAAACGCTGTGATAATCAGATCTGCACTACAGCTAAGTATCACTCCTTCCCTCATCCATCCAACTCTCTAAGAAGCCTTAGGGAACACATGCATATTGCTCGCATGAAAAAGCCTAGACGACGACAAACCCCGAAATTCTCCAAGAAAGATGCCTAAAGAAATCCAGCAAGACCTGTACAGCTACACCCACTGCTTTCTTCCCGTCTTCGCCCCCGAAATAATCAATCCAAACAAGGAGCGGCGGGCAGGCTCGGCGAGGTCGGTACGGAGGAGCAAAGCCCGCAGCGCGCCCCCTTCCCCGGCCGCCCGCCGGCTCGGGGCTGCAGCATTCACCTTGCAAAGCTGGAAGTGCTCGGACTGGAGCGTCTCCTGGATTTCGGTCTCCCGGTTCCCCGCCTGCTGCTGCTGCGCGGCGGACGACGCCGAGGCGACGGCAGAGACCGCCGTCAGGCCGTCCAGCACCTTCCTGATGTTAAATTTCCTCATGGTCCTCGGCGGCGGCGCTCCCGCTCCCCCGGCCTCGCCGCCGCCGCGCTGTCACCGCCGCGCCGCCCGCCCCGCAGGCGGCAGACGAGC
>VXBQ01000057.1:121464-135092 GCA_013400175.1 Phainopepla nitens
GGTGAGGGGCGTGCGGAGGGTTGCGATCCCCCCCGTACCACTCACCCCGGGCGCCGTGCTGGTGCTGCGGCCCCGGCCCGGGAGTGTTCGCTATGCCGCTGGACAACCGCCCCGTCCCACGGAGTCACGGCCAGCCCTGGCGTCGCAAGGCGAGTGCCGGGGTTACGAAGGTGCTTCCATTCATTCTTATGGCTGCAAAACCAATTTCAACAGGTGGCACAGCGTCAGACGTTTCGTTGTGATAGCACCTGTTGTACAGTTTTCTGTATTTGCTTTTATTTTGCTTTTACTGCTAGCTTGCAGATTAGAATAATCTAGTCAGTGGTCAGGCAGTAGATACTATTCGTCTCAGTCATGTTGCTCTATTCATGAAGGTCATAATTATTTGTGACTCGTTATTGAACTTCTTTTCAGCTAAAATTACCTGATCAATCATCCCTTTTTGAGGGAAAACTTGTAGAGATGTGAATCAAGACGTTGCTCACATTTCTTAGCCTTAGCAGTAGAAGGCTCTGCACACTGGAAAATAATCCTTTCCAGTGATATTTCCAACCTGATGGCCGGGCATGCTGTGTTAGCACAGTGCCCAGTGGCACTGAGGGGTGAGCATAATAGGAGTGCGGTGGAATAGCTACGATGGCAGCCATCTTCATAACCTCAAAAGTAAAAATCCCACAAACTCTTTTTAGACCTGTCAGCTCTTGTATAGCTTTTACAGCTACATTGCCAGCAGGTATATGATGTACAAACATTTGAAAGAAACCAAGACACTTCACGTATTCTTGTGAAGTGAACTTCCAGAGATGTTCCTTTGTGACTGTTGGACATTTCCTGAAATCATCTTGGTAAAATGTGAAAGAATGTTTCCAATGATGACAGAAGTCCTAGGAAAAAGAATGAAGTAGACTTAAATAAAGGTTTGGTAGATAACTGATATAAAAATCAACTTAACTTTAAGAGATAAATATGTGCAGTTTCAGTGTGTCTAATTATCTGTAACATATTTTAATTAAATGTGTATGAGTTACAGAAGTAATGTCTATTTTTCTGTCTATTCACACATGCTTATTATAACATACTGAACTGGGAAGAAAACTTGTAGGACCTGGCCATGTTTGAATGGTAAATATAAACTGTTGCAGGTAAAGACAGTAAGTTATAGTCCCTTTGAGTCCTCCCGTTCAGTATGTTTTAGGCCAGGCTCTGCAAACACTCCTAGATACAACTTTGATAGCACAACTAACCTGATTTTTGTAAGAATATTAATCACAGCAACAACCCCCTCAAAACTGTGTGATGAATTAAAGGACATTAAAAGCTCTCTTTTTGCATACTACAGTCTCTTTTTCTTACTTTCTATGTACTTGGCCTATGAATGCATTCTTTATTTGGACTGTACATTTTTAAAGGAAATGCTGGATTTGATTTTCCATTTACATTAGCGCCTAAGAAGAGGACCTCATTCGTTGTGCAACATTGTATTGATACTTGCAAACATTAAGACAACTGATACAATACACACTAGGTTGGACCAACTCTAGTTCTCCCTCATGCTTTCCAGATGATGCCATTCAAGGAATCAGTGTTCTCTGTGACTTCAGCTCTTCCTGTAAAAATGTTTCAAATAATTTTCTCCAGCAAATTAGTGAAAAAGTTCATTGGGTTCACTGGGACATCAGTTAGAGCAGTAATAGGCCTTTTAATATTATAGTTCAGTGAATTTCTTCCTTATCTCTCAGGATCTAGCTGCTGTATTTCAGAGCTTCTTTGGGCCCTCTAGCACTTACACAATAACCACATCCTGTTTTACAAACAAGACAGTTCTGCTTAACCTCCTTCATGTTGCCTCCAATGTCAGAAATCATTTGCCAGTTTTATACCCCAGTTCAAAGTCCAGCATCTTGCACAGCTGGAAAAGAAGCAGTCAGACCCAACTATTGTGCAACATTGTTACTCAACTACGACAGAGTCCAGCTGGGACAGAGCCAGTGTTAAATGTTCACAAGTTTCTTAGGCCCTGGCAGTGCTGTGGAAATCCCTGCCATCAAATGAATCCAAGTGGCTTAGGTTTTCTTTGCCTGATATTTCTTACTGATCTTGTTATCTAAGACTGCTAGAAAATGAGTGAGGGGATCACTTGCTCATTTCTTGATTGATATTCTACAGATACCACATAAACAGCCACCGTTCCTAATAGGTATCTGAGACAATGGGGTATGAAGTGTTGTCCTACATATCAGTGCAATCCCACAGACCATTAGTTAGTGTATGTCAGACTTGTTGGGTCTTTTGCCTCAAGATATTCACAATAACTTCACAGATGATTGTAGGGTGCAGTTATCACTGTGCTTATGAGACTTCTTGATTGGTTTTTGGGGGGATTGTTTGTTTGTTTTCGTGGGGTGATGTATCACCAATGTTACCTTGAAGAAGAAAGAAATGATCGTAGTCCCACACAAGCCAGAATGAGTAAAAGCCCACCCAATTATAGTGTATTCTAAGATTTGTTAGAGTAATCAAGAGCAATGAGTAGGTAATGAAGTCCACGCACGGTCATTAGTTTGTACATGAGCCCCAAAAGAGTTACTGATTGTGCGCAGAGAAGGGTAAAGGGGGTTTGCACACCATGGTAATTATTGCAATACTCAGCGTATATGAGAATAGATATCAGAAGTAACCTCAAGACTCCTGCTTGCCTTCTAACAGCACTAAAGCTTTTGAAAGTCAGTCAGTACAATCTAAGAAGCATGCTTAGCTTTCCTGAGAACTTCTTAATGGTGCTTAGTAAATGCAGTCAGGATTGACTGAGCCCTAGCCAAACATTTCCTTGCCATTAATAGAAAGAACTTGGAAACATTTCTGGACTAATATTATTCAGGTTGTTCAACTCAAATGTATTGGACAGGACAGTGTAACCGCAGCTCCCAGTTCTGGAATCTTTCCTGCCTGCTGGGAAACTGCTCCAGCTTTCTGGACCTAGAGCTGTTGCTAAACAAATATTTGTGATTTTTTTCCCCACAATAATCTGCACTGGTGAGGAATCCTAAGGAGGACTTCCAGCTGCAGGTGAGTTTTTTGATTTTTCTGCTGCTTGGTTTGAATAAGCCATAAACAAGACAGCAACTAAGAGCATGTGTCAATTACCTGGTCAGCTCCAGGAAAAAAAAAGCTATGCTAGTGCTCACCATAAGCACAGCTGGAGGTGAACTGTCTGCTGTTTGTAAATTCACCCATTTCAGAAACATCCTGATTGACTGTACCTACACTAATATGACGAGTTTCTGCCTCTAGAAACCTATGTGGTCTTTTACAGGCATACAGATTGTGGAGCATCTGTAATAAAAGACCTATGGAACAGCATGACTAGCACTCATGGATGCC
This sequence comes from Phainopepla nitens, assembly GCA_013400175.1. Lineage (NCBI taxonomy): Eukaryota > Metazoa > Chordata > Aves > Passeriformes > Bombycillidae > Phainopepla > Phainopepla nitens. Next base: position 124,846 of record VXBQ01000057.1, read on the forward strand.
ATCAGGTTGTATGGACATACGTGACAGAGAGAGAGCACATCCTGCTGCTGCAGAATGCACCAACATTCCTGCACGGAATCAGCTCAGGTCAGCAAATAGAATGACAGGTGCATACATTGGTTGTTGAAATATGAATTGGCAGGGCAGGGTTCTGCAGCACTGATCTACACATCCACCATAGCAAATATACAAGTGCCCATGTAGCTGTTGTGCGGAGCTATAGCATGGCAGAGGAAAGGCATGGATGTCCTGGAAGAGTTCAAGGAATTGTTGCCAGTTCAGCACTGTGGGTCTCTGACTGCTGGCCACTACCAGTGACAAGAGGTGAACAGCTGCAATGCATGAGCAAGAGAGAGTACATAAGGCAAAAGGGAGGAATGACAGCAGCACTGCATGATGGAAACATGAGATTGTGCAGCATTCTCCTCAGTATCTCACATGCTTCTTTGCACCTTTGTCCCACCACTGTCATGCTGGACCAAAGGCAGTATCAGCTATGAAACTGTGCACTAAAATTTACTGTATCTAATGAAAATATGTGCATTACTTATTACTGGAGAGCAGTGTTGTACTTAGGCTTGTAAAATTCACATTTGTTGTACTTTGGATCTGATCCTTAGTCAACCCATTCCATTCCTTACTAATTATAGTTTTTATGGGTACTTTTTTGCGTGTGAGTTGATTTCATAATATGTATCTCAAACTGAAGGGGTTTCAGTGTCTATGTTTTCAGGAAAATCATTACTCAGGTACTGTCAATGGATAGTCAAGATTTACAGGAGGAGCAAGTAATACATATATTCAACATTTAAGTTTGCTTAATGTGTTGTAGTTCTTTAGATGCCAAAGCAAATTTACAAATAGTGCTACTAAGGAATTTCTAATTTGAACATGATTTATGCAAAATTACAAATAATGATACTGAGGAATTTCTAATTTTAACATGATCTATGCAACCACTTCAACATGTAATTAACCTGATGTTTCCTTCAATCCAGGCACCTGCTTAACAGTATGTGTAAGATTTAGCTACATCACGAGAAGATACGGTTTACTCCACTGACAGAATGACATGCTCATTACCAGTACATAACTTGCATCATTATTTGCCTTTTATTGTACTTCTTCTGTAATTCCATCTATTCTGGTGGATATTTGACACATATTAATGCAGCATCATATTAGCATAGAATAATCGAGTTGAGAGGGGATCTCTGGTGGTCATCTGGTCCACTGGTCCAGTCAAGTCCTAAACTGGATCCAACTTCAAAGTCAGAGCATGTTGCCTACAGCCATGTCTAATTTTTGCATGCCTCCCAAGATGGAGATTCTTTAACCTCTGTTTTTTTGCTCTATTACAAAATAAAGTTGCAATTTGACATTCCATGTGCTGCATTTCTATTTTCTCAGTTTTACATTAATAGCAGGCTTAAGTCAGTATTAAAACCCCACACATACAATGCTAGTCAGAACAGGTTTTTAATAACTTAAGGCTGTTATCCGTCTGGAAAATATGGGCCAATACTTTACTGAATAATGAATATTGTTTCTTGTGAATTTATCATACACATTTTGTAGTTTTCAGTCAAGTGTAATACAAATACTTCTTATTACAGTGCTACTTTATATCCTGTGTGAAGTAAATATGAAATACAGTCTGTCTCCATTAAAAGACAGCAAAGTGTTAGAAGTGAAATCAACAAAAGCTTCATAAAACAGCCAAATTAAGATGAAGTGTGTCTGCCATGTGAGGAAGGTTCATTTTGTAGTAAAATAATTAAAGCTAAAATACGATGGACAAAACTAATTTATCCGTTCTGAAAACAGAATTATAGTGGTGCAGTGTCTTTCAAATGTAGTGATATGTTTATATGCACTATTTTGTGTGAAGTATAGCATTTAAGTCAGGATCTTTCATCAGCAAGTCATTTAAAGTGATTGTCCATCACAAGAAAAGAAATACTTTTTTTTACTGTCATTCTAACTACAGTGCATTAGTTGGAAGATCTGTTGTACAATAGTTTAACAATTTAGACAAGTACTCAGACTACAGAAACATTAGGCCTTTTTAAAAAAATTACTACATATAAAATGTTTTTTTTTATTCTTGCTTTAAATTAAAAGTGGTGAATTACATAAACTGCGAGGCTAAGAACTCAACCAAGTGGACAATCCCTTTAAAGATGTTGAAGCTAGAAGATCTAAAATGCATCAATGCTTCATTTAATTTTAAGCTTTTGGTTTTTTTAATAGTTATTTTTATCCATATTACCATTTTTCTGTCAATGTAAACCATTCTTCAGTATAATAACACCAGATATATATTTAAATTTTATTAGCTCCATCCTGTGAAAAAATTTCGGATATCAAGACAATTAAAACATTTACCATAAAAATGTGAGCATTCTAACATGCATTCTAGCATGCTCTTAACTTCATATGCCTCTTACTGCATCTTCCCCCCTCCCTCCCAGCTGGTCAGTCAGGAAGTGAAATGCAGGGACAGCTGAGACATTTCAAAGAAAATGCTGGTGTACTCCAATTTAAGAGCAACATAATAATCTGAAATTAACAAGGTAAATAATTGTTTCAGAGAAAGTAAATGGGTAACAAGGCAAATGGGTAGGAGAAGCCAAGGGTATGCAGGACAGATTCCAATTTATTAAGGTCAGTGATCCTGACAATTCTCATTTCTCCCATTCTTTAAATTATTTAGGGTCTGTCCCAAGACACTACCAGTCAGTGAGCTTTTTGAGTTGGCTTTAGATCCAACTGGTGACTTAGTCTAAGACTTCAAATTTGAAGTCCTAATTGAGGCAATTGAACTTGCACATGAAGGAGGTGATTGAAGTCTAGAGGAAATGGTAAACTTTAACTAGCTCTGCTCAGGAAGCACTGTGGTGTATGGCATTGTCGTGACCAAAATTCAGACCTATTGCTGAGATTGGGTTCAGCAATTTGATGTATTATCACAGTTTTCAGCTTTACTTCAAGCAAGATGTGTAAGAAGTCATTAATATCTGCTCCTTCAAATCTCCCTGTGAGTCTGCACCCCTTCTGCTGTAGCACTCCAGTTAGACTGGTTCCAGCATCAATTAGGAATAGCCAACATTTATTAATTATACTTGTATTTTATAGTCCATTACCATGTAGATGCTCAGTTTGAAAAGATGTTTCCTGACTAACAGTGGGAGAAAAACTTGGCACAGAGGCCCTCCCTCCTTAGGCAAGACAGACAGGTTAATGGGAAAAAAGAGATAGCCTTAATTTTAGTAACTGGAAGTTGAGATACACATGCAAGGTGAGTGGTGCTGGTTTAGTTGTGCAAGTCTGTGGTACAGTCTGTACTGCGGAGTGCAGCTGCGCCTAAATTAGGATCTGCAGTAGGAGCCATTTAATTTACATTAGATTTGCATCTCTCCCCTTACACAAAGAGCAAGTAACCTCCCTGGAACAATGTTAAGGTGTGTCTGGAGGAATCACAGAGGCTGCTGGTACAGCCTGAGGTTACCCACAGCTCTGCCTCCCAGCTAGGGAGTGGAGATCTGTTCTCCCTCTCCACTGCCAGCCCCACTCCCTCAGTCCTTCTCCTCAGTGCATAGCTCCTTGTGGAGCCTGAGTGGCCCTTCTTATATTCTGAAGGTTTTAAGGCAAAAATGTCAGCTAAGCTTTTGAAAAACACTCCAGCCTAACTAATATCCCTCTCCATTCCCCATCCCTCTAAGTACCCAAGGCCAGGATGGTAAGGGCTTTGAGCAACCTGGTATAGTGGAAGGTGTCCATCCATGACAGAGTGGTTGGAATTACATGATCTTTGAATTCCCTTCCAGCCCAATGTTTTTCTCTGATCATAAATACTGAACTGCACTAACTCTGGGCTGTGAAGGTTTCATTGTAAGATGAAGGGGCACTGTGTGAGGGCTGGTGGCCCTGTGGATCATCGGTGGCTGCTTATGGGAGTCCATTGGCACAGCCTGAAAGCCAGGGTGTGAGACACCCACCAGCCAGGAGCAGGCAGCCATGAGGCCCCAGGGCAGCCCCAGACCTGGGCACCGTGGGGAACCTCCCTAGGAATGCATCAAGGCTGGGCTGGGACACAGGCCCGTGGCTGGGCAGGGCCACGGCGAGCTACAGAATGGCCTTGCTGCAGCATCTCTGGGGCAGGTGTTGATGACTCCAGGTGCTGACATGGGGTCCTGTGTCATGGGGAGCCCTGGGGCCTGGCAGGGACAGTCAGGGCTGGGAGTGCTCCCAGGGCTCTGGGATTTTTATGCCTACATCTAGAATAGCAATTCTTACCTGAAGAGCAGTCTTATGTCCCATGGAAGTGTTTTTCTATGTCATGAATATTTTTGCCTAGAAGTCCAGCAAAAGCAAATTTTTTTGAGGACAAAGGTGTATCCCATAAATAACCATTAAATCAAGTGTCAGTGAGTTATTTTCCTGCTCTATATTTATATTTATATTTTGCTGATATAGTCTCCATATATCAGATATATGGATATATATCCATATATCATATATATTCATGTTTTCTGCCTTCCTCCTGGATATGCCATTCAGGTTTGGAGACACTCCTGGACACACTGAATTTCAGGAATCCCCTAGAGCCACCACATACCAGAAGCCACCACACATTTAGACGAATCATGAGGCTGCTCTATCTTTCAGTAACTGCTTTGAAATACTTTTGTCTGTCTTGCTGATCCCACAATAAATACAGTTTTTTAGAATCAAGAACTTAAGCCACTTAATAGTATTTTCAAAGAATTATTCATGTTTAAGCATAAATTTAGTGAAGTATATACCTAATAGGTGGATTCTTAATGCCTGCAACTTTGGAGCTTTCAGGTGTTGACAGATGTATTGAAAAGGTGTCCTCCCAGAAAAAAAAAAAAAGCATATTAGGGTTTTATCATAAAGTAACTTCTGCTCTGCTGAAATAGAACATACAAGCATTAACAAACATTGAATTAAACCCCCCTATAAATGAAACTGTTCACATCATGCTGAGGAATAATGCTTTGTTCCTCACACCTTTTGAAATCATGGTATCTTTGAGCTAAGTAAAGAATTAAGTGAAATAAGAAGTTTATCTCCCTATTATGATCTGCATAGGTTCTTACTACTGCTATCCAGTTCTGCATTCAGCACTGTAGCTCTCATATGTCATATGCAGCTTGTTTTCTCTCAGTCTCTACAGAGAATTATGTGAGCAGTATAATTCTTCCCTTTGGTAGTTTTCTTTGAGGTGGAGAGTCAGTTGCACATATCTGCTGATGTATTTTTGTACAAGAGAAGGTATGATCAAAGAAATATGCGTTACACAGCAGAAAATGATAATATTTGTGACAATACATATTTCATGAAAACTGTGAATTTAATTTAGTGAAGAAATAGAACTTTGTGTAAACAGTAAAGGAAAACCTTCATTAAGGTGAAAGCAGAGAGAAATATTTCTTACATAGAGTAAGTAAATACATAAAATAGCAGTATTTAAACAGATTTTCTCAATACAACTCTTGCTACCCAAAACTCATTGGACAGTTCAAGTAGTGAAATTAATATCCAGTAGAAGTAAAACATTCTAAAATTTAATAGGAACAAATTATGCTCATGTATTTTCATGCTGAAAAATATCAAAATCAAACAACTTAAAAAAAAGAGCAAAAATAGGCGACAGCAAGACTCTGCTTTGCTTTTCATACGTTTTGAAAATGATCTTCATCTACCACTACGTAGTATTTAGTTGCTAAAGTAATTATGAGCATTGTGTAGTGTCTGTATAATAAACATACAACTTACATACCCCACTCTCTTCAGTCAGAACAAGTCGGATATTTCTCTTGGATAATACAAAGTATTCAAGTGGGTAGAAAATAGTGTGGTCTGGAGGTCAGTGACTTCCAGCTCTAGTGGATGAACAGAGAAACATATCCTAAAACTGAAGATCCTTTGGTGGAGGTCTCTTCTTTCAGCTCCTTTCTGTTTGAATGTGGAATTGTGAGTACTTCAGTGGACTCAGCTGCACAGTATTCCATGAGTGAGAATGCAAAGGACTGTGTAACCCTCCACTGCCCTATATTTTAATGCATTTTTCACTTAGTCTTCTGCTATTCAACACTTATACCCCTCAACTCTTGATTTTATAGCTCTAGTTTAGAAGTCCTATTCCTTTCCTGTAACCTAAGCTAGGCTTTAAAAGGGGGAAAAAATGGGGGGAGTTGTGTCTTGTATTACATATAATTATAACTTTTCTCATAGTTCGTGAATTTCTTTTCCTTCCCAACAAAGAGCACAAACTGTAGCAAAAAATAAACAAACAAACAAAACGCCAAAAACCAACAAAAAATACCCCCAAAAAAACCCAAAAGAAACAAAGCCAAAAATGAAAACCCCGAAGTAATACAAACAAAAACAAACAAGCAAAAAAACCCAAAACAACAACAAAAAAAAACCAACTCAACCTAACAGAAGTTAAAATAATGGATCTGAACTGATATACTTTGTACATAGAAAACTTAAACATAACAGGAGATTTTTTTAAAAGAAAAGAAGAGCACTCTTCCTTTCTGAAGTATCTTTGTACACATAAGAACCATTTTACATGACTGAGGTTACTCTAACAATATTTGCTTTCTTGACCTTACGCTGAGAGCTGCCTCAAGGTGAAGAATTTATCTTTAACAGAGAAAAACTACTCTACATCTAAAGTGAATAACATTCCCCAGCTTTACTGTCTGGAATAATTTAATGAAATGTAGATTTTCAAAGATAAAGGAAAATTTGCTTTGTTTTAATTCGTCTCTAATGATGTCCATCTGATCAGCTATTATATAAAAACAAGTAATTGAGTAGACCCATGTAAAAGACAAAAAAAGAAAGTAAAAAAAAAACCCTGAGATATAAGTAGCAACTTCAAAACAATAATAGTTTTTACTAAATATTTCTATATATATGATTAATATGTGCATTTACATATCTTTATTAATGATTTTGAAAAGGCAGTTTATGGCATCTAGGCAAGAGAACTAGTCAGATGACTTCACAACACTAAAAAGGACCATATGAATAGCAAAATAAATTTTTTGTAAATTAATATATACACAGTGGGAAAATATCAAATAAAAATATAAATATTTATTTTCATATTTTAAATTACCAGCATCATGCCTGCAGGAAGCTCAGGGAGAAGCTATGCTTGGTAATAGCAAATCAATGGAATATATTTCTAAATTTCTAGAAAATATTAATGCATATTGGACTGAGAGTGAACTTTATCATTCTGAACACTATTGTGAAATGAAAATAGATAAGGAGAGTCTGACTTGTTTAGGAGAATTTTAAGATACTGGAGAGTAAGCCTACATCACTGAGGAAAGAGATTAATCAAGGAGGCATTAGTTACATACAAATAATTGTGAAAAAGATAAGGTTAGGAGGGGTTATGAGAAGGGGATGTGTCTATACTTGGCATAAAAATGGAAAAATTGAAAAACTGGAGAATATTGAATTAAGAGCTAACAAATTAAAAATTGACAACAGGCTCTATCTCTTATACTACACCAAATGAAGCAGTGTAGTTTAATGGGGAAAAAAATTGATCAGCCAAGAGCTGCGAATGATTTTTGAAGATATTTGGATGATTAATAAGCACATCCACTGATAATTACCTGACAACTTTGAAAAATTTTGGATATAGACGCTCATGACCAAATTAATCAGAATTTTGCTGGAGTAGGGAAGGAATTGCTTCTACTGAGGGATGAGTTGCATTTTTTCATTTTGGAGGTTTTTTCCTAACTTCCTGTCCCCAATATTTTCCGCTGCCAGACACAAGATTATATGGACCACTGATTTAATTCCATTGGTAAACTGCTGTTCTACTCCCAAGTTAGGCAACATTTATTTATTTTTTCATAGCTTTTTTATTTTCGGCTGAGTTTCTTCCTGTTTACAGTATTTATAAGTATCTAGATTTCTTTTTTGTTAGCAATTCCCTGATTTATGGTATGTCCCTTCGTACATTGGAGCAAGCATTTCCCATCCTCTAAAAAATATGAATGGGACAATTCATCACTTTCTAAGTAATATAAATTAGAAAAATTCTCTGCATTGTTTACATGTGTTTGAGAAACCATGTTAAAATTATATATATTTTGCAAACACCATATCTGACCTTTAAAAACTTATGAATATTTGCACAAGAATCCTGGAAGACGCTTGAAATTCAAGCAGCACTTATACTTGGATATCTTTTGGAAATTTTCAGTGTGTACAAAGTCTGTTTCTGTGAAATATTTTCAGTGTTTCAGGATTGAAGGGAGTTATGAAGGATGTGCACTTTTAACTCTGAAAGCCATTTACACACCACTGAACGTACATATAGTTCTTTAAATATCCTTTACTGTATTATAGGCTTAGCATGACCATTCAGATACATTATTTTAACAGCATATGTGAATTTTTCTGCTGTGTTGAAATTTGAGAGTGAGCACTGTAGTGATCATTTCACTTACAAGTTTTCCTAGTATCACAATGCTTTTTTCACACCAAAACATTGCAAAGAAATTTACCTTTGAACTATTTGTGTCAAAGCAAGCAAATACTTTGAATGTTTTTATTGTGGAGATTAGTAATCAAAATGAGAGAGAAAACTTAGTTTTTGATAGATGTGTTTTTGACTGAAGTCTGCAGCTGTCACTGATCAATTGCCTTGGAGTTTTTCTAGGTTGCCCAGTGCTTCAGTCACACTCAGAATGAACATCTTAAAAGCAACTCGTCCCTTACCCTGCAAGTAAAACTCAGTGTTTAGGTAAAAGCTAATATGCTGTCAAAGAACAGGGCCAAAAAAAAATTACTACCCCAAATTCCTTTCTACCACAAACTTCTCTTTTGGACTGAACTATCCTTTGCTCTCAGATCTGGCAAAAGAATGAAAAAGTGAGAATTTATGTTTAAAGAAAAAGCACTGAAGAGCTTAAACTCACTATAAAAGTAGGAATCTCTTGAGTTTTTTGTGTAATACATCAAATGAGAAGGGTCCAAAGAGAGTACAGGCAGTTCTCCTGGGGAGAGTTCAAAGAGAAAATCAATTCTCTAGCCATCTGGAATCCTCTACAAAAGTGAAGTCCCTGAAATACATCTGTGTAAGCCAGACATGCATTACAGTCAATAGTGTGAAGATCCAAAAAATCAGGACAATTACTTTTGATGCTTACTGTGAGAAGACCTTCCATCAAAGCCTGATATTCTGTTAATCTGTACAGTCTGATTAAGATAAAATAAAATGAAGTCTTGATAGGTGTCTATACTTAGCCTTCTAACACCATTTGAGACACTTCTCTGAAGGGAACAGGTACCAGGCAGGACAATGATTAGTAGACCTCTTGGTACCCAAAGAGGGCTGAGAGGAAGATATAACTATTGCATGCTTGAGCATGGTCAGTATGAAAGGAGACATTAACAATTCTAAGCAGTAATATCTCTCTGATTATTAGTGTGTCTTCGCTAACTTTAGTCAGCCATGAAGAACATACTTAATGATAGTGAGATGGTGCATAACGATGTAGGTCTGAAATTTTTAATAGAAACTCTCTATGTGACAAATGATGTATTAACTTTAACTTGAACTGAGTCTTTAATATCCTGTCCAGTGAAAGAATCTCAGAAGTCTTATGGGTAGTACCAAATTTACAGACTATTTTCTCATTAGTCTTCAGAGTTTCCTCAGTTTGATCTTGCAGCTGGTGAGGAAATGAGTAAATTTTAGGGGTGAACAGCCTCTCAAATCTGTGTTTTACTTTCCTAAATATACCAAGAGACTGGTGTGGTAGTTGTTGCAGTTGCTGCACTGGAAATTGTACTTCACTTATCTGCAGTTGAGAATAATATAAAAAAGAAAATTTTTTGCCTAAGAAAACTTCCTTTCCTTACATAAAATATTAGGAATATGCACTTTTTAAAAAGGTAATGTGAACTTTACGAAACTGGTGCCTCTTGATATTCATGAAATAAACGCCTTTTTTTAAAAATATTTGTCGGGGGTTGGGTGTTATTCCTTTTGTTCCTTTTTATTTTCNAGAAAACAAAGAGTTTGGCCGGGCCCAGGGGGAAGGGGAGCAGCTGGGGAGGGAGGTGGGTTCGCTCTCCGGCGGGAAAAACTCACTCGAGGAGTTGCAGTGGCGGGAGGAGGTTCATTTTTTAACCTGGACAACGTTTCCCTTGCGGCTGCTGCTCCTTCTCCT
>VXBQ01000059.1:16857-67984 GCA_013400175.1 Phainopepla nitens
AGCTTTTCTTTTGCTTCTGGTTTCATTTTCAGATGACAAAATTCAAGGCACACAGCTCTGCTGTCTGGTTGCCCTGGTAACGGCAGCCTATTATCGTACCTTGTCATTCATCAAGAAAGAATTGCACTTGACAGAGATAGACCAAAATGCCTGCAGTCTGCAGCATAAAAAAAAATAGAGGGGGAAAAAAAAAAAAGGAGAAAAAAAACTGTTTTCTTTTCTTCCAAGTATGTAAAAGGCCTTTAATGCCTATTTAGCTACATGTTTTATTTAACATTGCTTATTATCCACTAAAGTGATTGTCGAAACTCATCGAAATAGATATTCCCTCCTCAAAATTAGATTTAAGTCGAATTTGTTATTCTGCCCAGCTTCCAAATCCTTCTAACCTGGTGCACAATATAAAGGAAATGGTTAAATGATAAACGTTTTGCATGTTGGATTCGCCAAGTGACCACACAAATGCTGCTTTTCTGCTTAATTATGGCTTGTGTTGGGCAGCTTTTCCTGCTCTCTTTATGGAGCTTCAAAAATAATTAGCAGGGTATGTAATAAATAATTGAATTTTATCTTTAATTAATCCTTCAAGTGTTATAGAATACAGATAAGTGGATGGCCATAAAAAGTACATATGTACACATGTGTTGTATGTCTTGGGGAGGGAGAGGTTTCTGTGAGCAGAAAATCTGTAATCACTCCTTCTAAAGTTGGACCAGTTCCCAAATTCATTGTTCTTCAAAGGCAGGAAAAGGTAATTGCTTGTTATTTTTCCTACCTCATCTCTGCCATCTGAATTAACCCAAATTAATTCCTGAAATCTGTGGCCTCATACCTTTTGGTTGGTAAGCACTGAACCTCCCAATATTGTGGTTTTTTTTTTTTTTTTTAATTTTTTTTTTTAAATCTGGTTATTTTTCAGAGAGTTGCTAAATAGCTGTAATTGAGGGTTGGGGTGTTGGGGGCTGTTTTATACCAGCATTTTGGGCCAGTTTTTTTTTTTTTTTTTCCTTACAGTGATCAATTTGCTTGTTAAAGGTGAGATCTGCTGTAAAATAGGTTTTATTGGCCATGTGGCATTTTAAGTACATATCCTCCCTGCTTGGTGTTTGCATCTCTGATCGTGGAATCTTTTGTCCAAAGACATCAGAGGGGGAAAAAAATGAAAGGGAGAGATAGCAGAGGTGAGGAGGACAGAGTGCTCTTAAAAAAAGGGAGGAAAAGAAAATTCCCCGCACAGATCCCGCTGCCAGCTCTGTTTATTTTCCTGGAGCGTGTCATGGGCGTTGTAGCAGGAACTTTGGAGCTCACTTTGCACTCCCCCACCAAAAATAGAAACCCGAGTGTTGCTCCCTCTCCCTCTTGCTGTCTCCACAACCTCCCACACGGGGAGGGGATCCTCGGGGAGCAGGAAGGGTTGGAGTGGCACCAAAGCAGAGGCTGAGCTTTCCATCAGCGGGGTGGAGCCACAAACCCAGGGTCTGGGGGGTTTATTTGGAGAAGTGACAGCAAAACCGACCAAAATCCCCAAAAAAACCCAACAACAGCAACAAGAGCAGGGAGATGTCCTAAAATATTAATCCACCCATTCCTAGAGCCATTCCTGAGCTTCCTCCTGTAATTGTAGAGTCACAAACCTGGGGTTTAGGGGGTTTATTTGGGGAAGTGATGGCAAAACCGACCAAAATCCCTCCAGTAACAACAAAAAGAGCAGGGAGATGCTCTAAAATTTATATGAATCCACCCATTCCTAGAGCCACTCCTGAGCTTCCTCCTGCAATTCCAGAGTCACAAACCTGGGGTTTATTTGGAGAAGAGACTATAAAACCAACCCAAATTCCCCCAACAACAGCAAAAAGAGCAGGGAGACAGGGAGATGTCCTAAAATTTGTATTAATGCACCTATTTCTAGAGCCTGTCCTGAGCTTCCTCCTGCAATTCCAGAGTCACAAACCTGGGGTTTATTTGGAGAAGAGACTATAAAACCAACCCAAATTCCCCCAAAAACCCAACAACAGCAACATGAGCAGGGAGAGAGGGAGATACCCTTAAATTTGATTAATCCACTCATTCCTAGAGCCACTCCTGGGTTTTCTCCTGTAATTCCAGAGTCACAAACCCAGAGTTTGGGGGGTTTATTTGGAGAAGTGACAACAAAACCAACCAAAAAAACCCCAAGAGCAGCAAGAAGGGGAGACACCCTTAAATTTGTCCGAACCCACCCATTCCTAGAGCCACTCCTGAACTTTCTCCTTTAATTCCGCTGCGCCACCAGCGTTCATTTCCTGCCCAAGCCCCGTCCCACCTTTTGATTCTGAAATCTCCCTAAGGCGAGGGAGTTTGGGCTGACAAAGGACTGAACAGGCAGAAACAATTAAATCAGCAGATACAGTGAAAACCAACACCACAGCACCAGGGCAAGGAATTGCGCCGGGCGAACGAATTCTGTCGCGTATTTGATGTTTCAAGAGTCGCTCTCGTTCCTGCAGTTTCCTCCAGCCTTCCTCTGGGCTAAAGGAACTCTGCCATCCCTTAGGACCTCATAAATACACAGAGGCACTGGAAAAAAATATATATATATATGTATTTTTTTTCTGTGTATTAATATTACATGATAATCTCGTTGGAGGGGATAAAAAATAAAACGCTGGAGCTCCATCTTCTCCCTTCAGCTGCAAAATGGCTCTTTTAAGCCCCTTTTAAATGCTCACATATGTCTTGATGAAAAATTGGAATTTGGAATGTTTATACAGCCCTGAATAGTGCAAGTGAATATCCTTAAATTAGCTTTTCAAGTTGATTTACAGCCTGAGAATTCTGTAACAAGACGTGAGTGTTATCTGGTAAGAAAGGTTTTGCTGTTATTGTCTGGCTGGATGTCTTTGCTGGGAAACAAAACGGGGGCCGAAATGCCAGCTCGAAAATGAACTTCCAGGAGGAGAAAAGGCTATGTGGGAATTAGCCAAGGAAGGAATGAACTTGCTCAAAAATTAAAGTGCTGATTGATTTTTCTCAAAAAAAAAAAAAAATAGCATTCTAACTAAGATTAATTGATCAAATCTCACAATACAAGGGAAAAACCAAATCCCTGGGAGTTGATATTTGGTTTGCTTGAGAAAGGACTGAACATCTATCAGCTATATCGAATTAATTGCTTCTGTCTATTGATGTGTGGATCATTTATCTCACTGTCTTTCCAGCCTCTTATTTTTTTAGTTATATTTCAGCTCCCCGAGTTGGTGATAGATCAGGAAATAAGGGCAGTGGGATTGAGCTTTGTGGATTTCTGAGCATTTTTAACCCTGTTCTGATCCAGACACAAAAAAATGCAGTGAAGCTTCAGTTGGGTGAGTGGAAATGTATTTTGGGATGGCCAGGGCACAAAAGACCTGGAGAACAGTGGAAAAAATGAGGAACCTCACTCAGGAAACTCTCCTGGAGGTGTTTCAGCAGCTCCTTCAGCTTGATTTGCCCCCTGGCTCACGGGGAGTCGCTGGTTCTCCAACGCCACGTTTTCAAAGCACACCTGGCACATCCTCGCGGATTGGAGTCACCCTCTCCCTCCAAAGTCAAAGAGATTCCTTCTCTGGAACTCAGGAAAAGCCCTGTCCTGCTGGGGTGCGAGGGAAGCCCAGGAAAAGCCTCCAAAAATTGTCTCTGGGAGGTGAGGAAGGCTCTTGGAGGAGCTCTGTGTGTGTGAGAGCCAGCTGGAGGTTTGATTGAATCCGGCCTTTGGGTGTCCACACAATAAAACCCCTCCTGGAAATCAAACTTCTTCCCTCTCTCTCTGCCTCTTCCCCTTTTTCTCCTTTTTTTTTTTTTCTCTTTTTTTTCCCCCCCCTCTCTCTTTCCTCCTACTGCAGTGAAAATTTGAGGAATGCTGCGAGGAAAGCAGAACCGTGGCACAGCGTGTGCTTATCTAAAGTTCAGGCAGAACAGAATGACTCTCCTACCTTTGAATATGTCTGAAATTAAAATGCCATGGCTCAGATTCCCACTTCAGCTCATCATGAGTTATATCCTGGGCTGCAAATCTTCCCATGCAGTGACCCAGGCTGTGCTGGAAGTGAGATGCAGCTGTGGAGCAGCAAGAGGAGGCTACTCCTTGTTATATAAAATATACATGTTTGGGCTCTTTTTCATGCAAAATCACTGTTTTCAGGAGCTCCACTGAAGGTTAAAGTCCAGATCCACCTTTTCTCAGTCTTATTTCTGTGCTAATAGCCATCATCTTTCTCTGGAGGCTCTGAAACCACACAATTTTAATTATTTTCTTTTAAATCAAGCACAAGTAAAGCACTTGGAAAATGTAGTTGGAGAGTTGAGGGATATCTGTGAGGGACAGTGGCTTTTTTATTGGATTATAGGAAAATATCTCAGTTGTGGCATCCTGGCAATCCAGAATCTGGTTGGAATTATTCTCCTCAAGGAAAAAAAATCTGAATTTTTATCTACTTTCACTATTCCAGTCTGAGGTGCAACTCATTTTAATCTCATGATGACCTCCAGGTTTTAAGTCTGATTTTCAGCCGCTTCCATGGGGTGGCTGTGCCAGTGATCTGTGAGGAATTTATTTTCAGTATGGAATAGTTTTCCTGTAGGGAAGGGGATATTTGGTGTATCCCTAAGGTTTTTATTCCCCCCAAACCAATAAAAATAACGCTGGATCTGACTTCCCTTAGTCCACCCTGCCTGGGAATGGTCTTTTTTTTTTTTGGGTTTTTTTGTTTGTGTTTTTGGTGTTTGTTTTGTTTGTTTGTTTGGTTTTTGTTTGTGGTTTTTTGTGGGTTTTTTTTGTTTGTTTGGTGGGGTTTTTTTGTTTTGTTTTTGGTTTTTTTTTGTGCTGAGATTGATGGGAAGGTTTTTCCTGGAATCTCTTCTACTGGAGCAAAAGAGGCTGCTGGAATTCCCTTTCTGCCAAGAATTGCCGTGAAAACCAGTTTATTTCTATTCTGATTGCAGAATTAACATCATCTTCAGTGGTCTAAAAATATCTGAAATTAGGAAGTGCTAGTGAAAGGCGCTTCCCTAATTCCTGATTATATTTTTCCTGTATGAGGAAAAGTGGCTACAACTCCAAAAGATTAAAGATTTTGGACTTAGGGACTCAAATGACCCATTGTAAACTGTCAAGGGAAAATGTGAAATTTCCAGATTATACTTTCAGAAAGAGCTTTAAAAGCTGAAATAAATATTTTCTTCCACATCAAAACCAGTGGAGGATCACTTTTGTCCACCTGGTAGATTTTTTGGGAGTCGTTGCATCCATAGAAATACCTTAATTTATACATTAAGATGAATTTCTAATTTTTTTCACGCTTCTCCCAGGGCAGATTTTAAATTTAATTGAATTAAGACAATGAGGGGAACTTTATTTCATATAGCAAGAAAAAACAACCAAAAATCCACTCCTTCCTTTTTGAAATTTGCTTCCCACTTCCCATGAAGATTAAAAATTTCTGGTTGGGGAATTGCTTTAATCATTAGGTACAAAGTATTGCCAGACTAAATATCTGCAGTGATGTAGGGAAGCATCAGTGGCTCTTTGAGATCTTTTTCTCAATTAAATCTGTAAAAAACCTCAAATGCTGCTTTGTTTCATTACCAGTTAAATGTTTTGGCAAAGATTTCAGGCAAATTTTGCAGCCTTTCCACCTTTTCCCTCAAATTCTTGCAATCAGGCTGTTTTAAATGCTACTAATTGATTATTTCTCTTTTAATTTTCCTCAAAACATTTCTTAGGAGCAAAAAGCGATTAGAACCACACCCAGCAGAGTCACCTTTGAAAGTTCCTGTTCAGAAAATGAAGCAGAAATACAAATTTTGCTGAGAATTTCAATTGTGGAGAGGGGAAAAAAAGGACATGATAAAAATATTTTGAACGTTTTTTCTGTTCTTCCTACTTGTTTCAAGCAGATCATTTTAGGCATGGGGCAGATATTCCTCACCACCAATAAATGGGATGCAGCTTAAGGAAGTTAGAGCAGGATTTTACCACTCAGCTGCTGCTAAATATTTCTTCAATTCTTGATTTAATGACCAGTATGGATTTGCATGGGGAAAAAAAGGCAACAGAAGGAGGAGAAATGCAGAAAATCTCCTGGTTTTGTGGATCCCACTACTATAAAAAAATGTTTCCTTGTGCACCACAATCAAAGGATGAGCGTGGCAGTTTGGGTTGATATTTTAGCAGTAATTTTTAGTAGCAGCCAGGCTTCTGCGTTTTGATTCTCTTTTCCCTCCTCATCAGGCACTTTGCTGGTAGAAATGAGATGAAATACTGGTGTAGGGCTGTGACCTGAAGCAATCCCAGCCCCGAGGGTCAGGTGCCCGTCCTGAGTCTGAAAAGGGTGAGATTAGGAAAACAACACCCGAAACTCCTCATTGCTTTCTACCTTTTGAAATCCTTTTTGGATTTTGGTTCTCTTTGGGCTTTTTTACCAGATTTCCCTCCTCACCTACAAGTGCCAAAATCATCTTCCTCTGTCCACCTCTTTTTGATGCTGCCACAGATTTCCATGATTTCAGGAGCTGCTCTGTGGATAAATGTTGCTAAATTGGTGCTCAGGACTCTGCTGCTGGAGAGTTGGGGGTCTCTGAGGTATAAAAAGAATTTCTGGCTGGTGGTTGAGGTCAAATATTACAATTTTTACCTCAGCTGGGCTTGGCTGGGCGCTGCTGAGGGATGTGCCCTACTTAGGGTAGGTTCCTGCTGGCAGGGGGTTGTTTTGTTTGCTTGTTTTGATTTGGGAAAACAACGACACAAAGGCAGCTCCAAGCAGGCCGTGCTCATCACAAAAGCATATTTGTAAAGATATTTACTGATAGGAATTAAACAGAGCAGAAAATACATTTTATTTGGTTTTTGGGGTTTTTTTTTCTGGTGGTTCAGGTGGTTTTTTTCTTCCCCGCTGCCTTTGCTGTGTGTGAGAAGCATTTGGGTGTGTTCAATTCAGGCCATGATTTTGGGGCAAGATTATTTTCTTCTTCAGTTTTTAAAAAAGAAAAAGGAGCCAACCTTGTGTGTGGCAGCAAACAGAGGCTGATCTCACCATTTCAGGGATGTAAAAACTTCTGTCTTGAGCATTTCTGTCAGGATCCCTTGAGGAAAGCTGAAGGGGAAGCCAAGAAAAGCAAAAACGTTACAAAGGCAATTTTAAAATTTATGTTTTGAAATGCCTTTTAATGAGAAACTCTGCTAAAAGCACCTGCCATTTCCTCCCAAATAAGTTATCCTGGAGCTTTGGTGGATGCTTTTGCCACGGTTATTTGTGGTAGACTAGATTAAATATAGTTTTGGGCATGCAATTTCTAGCAGAAATCCTATGGAAATTGCTTCTGGAAACACAGATTCTTTGCAGGACCAGCGGATTTGTCCATCTGTGGGTAAAAATCACCCCCCAAACCTCCAGCTCATTGAGCAAAGTCCCATTTTCGCTCAGCTCTGACAGCTCTTGGACCAGCCACATGTCACTGCTGGCTAGAAATGATCAGCAATTCCCCCAAAATCAGACCTTACAGCTTCTTTGTTGGCTGTAGAAATTGATCACTTCCACGTGAAACAACAGGAAAAAAATGGGCAGGCTCCAATCTTCATTATTTTAAATAATTTAGCTGCAAATAGACAATTATTCTCAGCACTGAAAGCATCAATGTACACAAAAATCTATATTTTTCCAAGTGGTTCGATCTATGGTGGAGGGAAAGGGATGAATTTGTGGAGAATTATTGTGAAGAATTTTAGGAAACATTCCTCGTGCAAATTTTGTCTCTGATAACTTAGGTTAATGCTGTATTCAGGGAAAAGCTCAGTGGAGATGGATTTTTGGCCTTGTTTGAGCACACCTAGAGAAAAGAAAATCTTTTTTCTCTCTTTTTTAGCATCTTCATTTAAAATAAACTGCCTCAAAACTATGATGCTGAAAAAAACAAAGGAGAAAGAGCAGCTCTTAAAGGAATTGCTCTTAAACATAAGGATATGAGATAATGAAATGGGCTACTGGGATAAGCATATTTATTGGGTTTGTTATGTATCAAATGTAACAAAAGTAAAGTGTCTGAAGAACTCCATGTGTGGTTCCTTCACACTCTTTGATCACACAATTCCCCCTTTAATTCAGATGCAGTAGAGCTTAAGTGGCTTCATTGATGTGTTAAGTGTGGAATGATTTTTGTATAAAATAAAAAAAAAAAAAGAGAGAAAAAAGAAAAAGGAAAAAAAAAAAAAAAAGAGCCCATTATGTGTCCAGAAAAGCCTTGTGTGCACTTGTTTATTGAGACAGGAAGTCTCTTTCCCACACCGAACAACGGTGCTGAAACACTGAAAAATTGTGTAGGGAAGAAAAGTAAAGGAAACTTAATTTTCTACCTGGCAGAAATCGGCCTCCGGAGGAAGAAGTAGACAATGAGATTGGGCTTCAAGTGAATAATAGAGGCTGATTGATTTTTAGGAAAATGCTCCCCGCCATTTATACAGGGGGTTCATGTGCTGCTTTTGTTAGGAAAATGGGAGGCTTTGGTACAAGCTCTTTGTAGTGAGGCTGCTGCTGCTGGAGGAGCAAACCCCCAGCAGAAGGGTTGGCAGGTACAAACACAGCATTTCAATAGATATTCAAAAGAAAAGAACCACTTTTAGGTCATTCCTTCCCGGTTTATCACCGGCAGGGATCTCCGTGAGGCTCTCTGCAACAAAGCCTAGGATGCTGCAGTGGTGTAAAATCAGGAGAGTGGCTTTTATCCGAGACAAAGGAACGACTCCCCGCTCCCACACCTGACACCCAGGCCTGAATTTTAATATCTAAACCAGCAAAAAAATAATGTTTTTCTATGCTGAGGGTTCATATGTATTTACTCCCACTGAGGAATTTGAACAGGAATAATATCAGCCTCCAATATTCAGGTGACGTTGGTCTCCTCTTTGGCCAGGGAGCGCTGTGGGCTGAAGGTGCAATATTGAATGCAGACGTTTGTTGGTGTTTGAGGAGCAGCTGTGGGTGCCCACAAAGGTCAGGAGTGCAGCAGGCCCAGAGCTGTGGGCTCGGAGCCCAGAGCTTGAGTCAGGGGAAAGAGCCCAAGGTCTGAGGGGGCAAGAGTGGCACAAAGACATCGAGTGGCTCGCCAAAGGTCACCTCATCCACAGGCAGCAGAGACCAGGCTGAAGATCAGGATTTGCCGGCTCTGTGTTGCTGTATTTTCATATTTTCTGGCTTTTTTTTCTGGATTTACTCAGCACATAATGCTCTGCCACCGTTGCATGCTTTTGTGCTCTGCGCCGAGGTCTCTTTTGGCTTTGGAATCTTGTAAAAATGTGTGGTTTCCTCAGCCCTGCTGCCAAAACCAGGGCTATTCAAACCAAATAAACATGAAAAGCCTCCAGAATGCAGAGTGGGCTTCATAAATATTACCTTGAGGTGAATTTGTGCAGGATGGTCAGAGGGAAAAATCTCAAATCTTCTCTTCGCCCCAAACCAGGCCTGCAGGCTTCAGGGACAGACCCCTGGCTGTGTCCCTCTGACTGCAGGCCACTTGCTCCTTTTACCTGGCTGCCAGATTCTCCTCCCAAATGTGTGTCCTGGACTTCAGGATTTTTCCCAGCCTCTCTTTAATCCTTGGAAAACAGGACTGGCAGGGAAAGCTGCCCGTTTTCCTGCCACCCATGCGCCTTCCCGCTGGCACACGCAGCTCCCCCTTCCATAACCCTGCTCTCCCAGAGCCTTTTCCAGCCCATATAAAACTCTTCTTCCTTTCAGCACCATCTCCCCACACCCAGCACATTCCTTTCATGTGCTCAGCCCCATGGCCTTATCTCTTCCCTCTCGCCCTAATTATGAAATGTGTGGTATGTTGCTGCTCACGACCAGAGAGAGCTGCAACTGGGCAGAAGTTAAAGGACTCCTCTTATTACTCTTCAAGCAAGTCAGGGTCAGGAGAAACTGGCAGTCCTTGGTTGTTTGGGTGGGGTCTTTAATCCTTTTTCCCTTGAGAATGAAAATAAATTGAAATGACCATTAAACCCATAAGGTAAATCTTGATTTGAAGGATGGTTTAAGGAAGGATGTTTGCACTGAGCACTGATTTTTGGGTCTGAAGTGTCAGTCACACCTGACAGACACTGAGACAGCCCAGAAGATTTGGATGCTGAGCTCCTGAGCTCAACCTGAGGCTCTGGCTGTCGTGCTCTTGCTGCCTCTCTCCATCAGCACAGATTTTCCTCTCTGCTTCTGAGAGCTGCAGGACCCTGGCGCAGAGCAGGAGAATTCCTGTGTCTGGTAGGCATGTGCTCCTTAAAATGCAACTGTCAGACACTTTGCAGTGGGCTTCTCAAAGAGGATGACTGCTGGCTTGTGTCTGCTTCCACCTAAAGTGGCTGGAGCAGCAAGGCAGGGAGAGGGATGCCGTGGATCAGAGAGCTCCTCGGAGTTGGGCAGAACCCCCCTCTCCCCCAATTATTTGAAAACCCAGACTGCATTAGCCTGGTCATCCATTGAAAAAGAGGAACATATTCGTGACCTGCCATCCATTCCTGCTCCTCCTGACCCTCCCCCTAGCCCCACTTTGTCAGCCCTTAGTGAACCAAAAACTGGCTTTTCTGATTTGAATCATGATTCAGCCTGATACGATTTGAAATGCCTGAATTCTTAACCCCCTGCATGATGGGATTTTATCTAATGGAAATGCCAGCAGCCTTTAAGTCAGGCATGGCAGAGCCTTGCCAGCCGCTCTACCCAGCATGCTAAATAAATGATAAATATTGTTGCACATATGTTACATCTGTCAAAAGTCTCAGCATCACGCAATCATTGTGTGGCCTTTATAAGGTGATGAAAGGAGCAAAAACAACAACAAACCCTAATGCAAACATCAGATAGGCATTAGAGATTCCCTGACAGTGCAAATAAAATTCCCAGTTGGTGAAATAGGCTTTGAGGAGGGGGGATATCTCTGTTGAGTGAGGTAAAGAGCTGAAAACACTGGATGTGCTGTGGATTTAGAGACTCCTCATCAGGTCAAGTAGCCCCCAGCTCCTTATACTGCAGTGGGGATGGTGCTTTTACTATTTTCATTTAAGAGCTCCCAAGTTCTGCTTTTAAACAGCAGGTTCAGGTGTGGGAGCAGAAGGGAAGTAAATAAAAAAAAATACCCTTACTGATGTTACTCCTAAATGTTGATGTGTAGTCTCACATCACACTGAGACATTTCAGGCTGCTGAAGGTTGGGAAATCCAGTTTTACTCTTCCCCAAGGCAGGAATTTTTAGCGTCCCTGGCTCCAGAAGCGGCGTTTGGCCAGGCAGGGGGAGCCGGGCTCAGCCCCAGTGCCAGGCTCCCGCGGATTCCGTGCCTGTCTGAGCTCGGCAGGGTCACCTCGGAGGGCACCCCAGCCCTGCAAAGGTCCCGCTGTGCCCGGGGCGAGGAGGAGGCAGGAGAGGGAGGAGAAGGCTGTCAGTCTGCTGAGCCATGGCTCTGCCGCTCTGCTCCGGCTGAGCGGGGCTGCTGGAGCGCTAATGCAGCCTCCTCCCCTGCAGCAGAGCTGCACATCCTCGCAGCAGCATTTCAGAGGCTCCCACCCTCCCCAGGGCAGCCGCGGAGCTGCTCCACCTCCCGCCCAAGGCTCTGCCTAAGGGGAAAATCTCAGCCCAAGGAACGTATTCCCCTCTCTCTCTCTCCCTCCCTCCTGAAAAATAAGGGTCACGGTGGCATTTACCTCGAAGTCTATTAAAAAACATTGAGCTCCCAGAGTGTGGCATGTGTGTTTCCTATTAAGAAGGCAGTTCCAGACTAATAACCATTTTTAATGGCTGTCGTTGTGCTTTGCACTAAATGATATCAGCCATTATTGCAGGAGAAAGGCAGAGAAGCCTGGAAAATTAAATGAAATCCTTCTGTGGAAATTTCAAAGGGGGATCAAAGATGCTCCCCAGGTTTTTTTTCCTTGAGCCCAGGTGGAGCTTTTCCTTGTTCCAGTGAGAGGTAGGGAGACCCTGGAAAAGCAGAACACAGGGATGATTTTCCCGTTCCTCCTTTAAACCAAGGAATGGCTGGAAGTCAAATAATTTTCTTAGAATTGGGTCCACAGAGGCTTGGGAAGGTCAGAGGATGGTGGCAGAGAGCAGAATGGTGTTTGGTCAATCCTTTCTTTGCTCCTCCCATCTGGTTCTGCACAAATAAATTCTCCGTGTGGGATGTGACTCACCTTACCCTAAAATACAGGGGAAAACGACTCAGTACCCCAAAAATGGCTGTTCCTCCTCTTTATGTCTAGAAAGATCCAAGGATTATTAGGTCTGAGAACTTACCTTGAGGACGAAGACAAGAGGCAGAGGCAGGGACAGGTTTGTTGACCTCCACAATGTGTTTTGAATTAGTTGTAGACTACGACCTCAAGTTGAGAAAAATTCAAACCAGCCTGGTGGTGTTGAAGTAAGTCAGATTTGGCTGAGGCCTAATGGTTTGTAATTTAGTTTAAGACCATGACTGTGAGGCTTAAAAATCCCAAACAGTGGGGCTTGCTGGCAAGTCGAGCATCTATTAATGGCATGGCAGTGAAAGCAGAGGGATTTTTTTTTTTTTTCCTCAGGGTCCAGTCCTGCCAGGTTTGGAGCTGCCCAGACCTCCCACTAGTTCTGTGGGAAGGGGAGGTGCCCACAAATTTGTAGGAACTGGCCCTCACAGGGATAAATTATCTTTGTCCCCTAATTCCAATGGAGTTACCTCATTCTGAGAAGTGCAGAAGCGTCCTGGTACCTACAGGGAAACTCTGCAGGTCAGGGTGATCCATTTAGATGATCCTATTAAAAAAAGATGCAGCCTGTTTTCCAAATGCACACAAATCTAACTAACTTGGTTGCTCTAATTAGCCCCTGCTGCAATTTCCACCACGCTATTAAAATAAGTTCTACTCAAATGCAATGAAATGCCTGTAAATCAAGGGAGATTAAAAATCCCTCTGGCTGCAGAGATGTGTTTATCATAAGGGCTTTAACATCCTGAATTTTAAGAGATGCTGCACACTGAGGCAGCCTGGGTTCACAGGGAGGAGCAATGTGTCTTCTTGCATCCTCTCACGGAGCTGAGAAACCAAGATAGACACTGCTATTGTATTTTCCTTTGGTTTTTAGCACAAAATATGTGCAAATTCAGTTGTTTAGGCTGAAGGTGGGTGTTGTTTTGTGCCTGCTCAGGGCCTCCTCTCTGGGTTTTATTTCCCAGTTGATGGTTGGGTTGGAATGAACCTAGATCTGAAAGGGAAGACTTGTAATGAACTTGGGTTAAATTTTAATAAAAAAAAAGAAAATATTTAGTTAAAAAGGAAATCAGTGGTTTTAAGTTTTAAACTTAACTTTGAAGTTAAGTTTACATTTGACTAAGGAAATGACATAGAATAAAAATTACTTTAGGTCCTTTAATGGAATAAAACTTACTTTAGGTCCTTCAGTGGAATAAAAATTACTTTAGGTGTTTAAGGCTATTTCAGCAAGACTGAGGTGTGTCAGGTGAGAACCTAATCCTCACATTTGTGCCAGTGTTCACTCACTGTTTATTAAGCTTAGATCTGATTACTGAATTCCCTATTTTTCTCCTCTTTTGAATTGGCTTTCCAAAGGCATGTGGTGCTAGGACAGCAAGGGATGGTTTTAAGCTGGAGGACAGTAGATTTAGATGGAATCTTGGGGATAAATTCCTCCCTGTGAGGGTGGGGAGGCACAGGGTGCCCAGAGCAGCTGGGGCTGCCCCTGGATCCCTGGCAGTGCCCAAGGCCAGGCTGGACAGGGCTTGGAGCAGCCTGGGACAGTGGGAGGTGTCAGGGTGGAACTGGACGAGCTTTAAGGTCACTCCTGACCCAAACCCTGCTGGGATTCTGTGATCTGTTTGGTTGTTATCCCTTCTCATTTACATTCCCTGCTCTTTTCCCCTCCTGTGTAAAAGCCACGCAGAAAATGGGCCCAATCTATTTGAAACACACGAGGAGCTGATAAGATTTATCCCAGTCCAGTTCCAGAGAGATTAATTGCCTGGCTGAGAATCACTTGGGGAAGGCTGTGGCTAATCTTCAGCCCAAGCTCCCTTTCCCAGCATCACAGGAGAGCACAGCAGTTATTTTATGCCGTTGCTCCTCGTGTTTATTCTGGCTGAATCCTCGCATCCCTCCCCTCCAGCCCCGCCGGCAGCGTTGCCATGTCACTGCAGAGCCTTCCTCTCCCCAGCAGTTGTGCAGAAATCACTTCTCCTCTGCCACTGCTCCTCGGCAGCAGCGATTTGTTATTCCCCAGGAAGAGCTGCAGCTCAGCACCTGTCGTGCTGCACAACCAGAACTGTTCACAGCTCCGGACCGGGACCCGCTCGGATTCTTCCCCCCCGAGAGAATTCTCCTTCTGTTTTACCAGACAAATAATCTGTTGCGACTCTTATTGCTTCTTATCTTTTGCAGCTTGGCCTGCTTCCACGCACCATTTTGTTCTCAGAGATGCCTAGGCTGATTCTTCAGCGCCAGCCAAAACAAATGAGAGCTTTGGCTGGCGGTGTGGCAGCAGCAGCTGGTTCCACTGTGGCTCCTGGACCCAACACTGGGACACCTTGGGCTTGGGTTGGGATCCCTGTCCCTCCTGAGGGGCCTGGAGAGCAGGCACGAGGGAAGTGAAGTCTTGTAGAGTTGGTTGTGCGATCTGGGTTTTAGTGGAACAGTGGAAGTCTTTATTAGAGCATTTATTGATCTTTATTTTATTGTGCGTGGTCCCGAGGTATTGATCTTTATTTTATTGTGCGTGGTCCCGAGGGCCTCCTCGCAGGGACAGAGCACGGGACTGGGAATTGGGAGTTCCCCAGGACCTGTCCCAGACACTGCCCTGCCCTGTGACACTGAGGTTTCCCTGCCACCTCCATTCAGCTGCCAGGGCACCACAGCCAGCCTGAATTCTGTGGGGTTGTGCACCCCAGGGGTGGCTGCACAGCCCCACAGAAACAGGGGTGGTCCCAGCTGGCCCTACAGGCACTGGTAATGCAAATATTCCTTTCTTGTCCAGTTTATCAGCCCTGGTGCATAGAGGAGATCCTACAGCATCTTCAGGAGAATTTTAAAGCTCATAATGAATGCAGTTTGAATTAGAGAAACTAAGAGAAGGAAGGTGTAGAAACAAGACAGTGGTTAATGAATAAAAAGTGCAGAAAAAAGCAAGGTCCAGCAAGTTTCTGAGCTTTTGAAATTTGGGATCTTGCCTCAGTCTGGATCTGAGCTTTCTGGTGCTGCTCCAGCAGTCACTCCTGCTCAGGTGTGAAGCTGTTGCAGGAGCTGGATGAATTCTCAGCTTCTGTTTCACAGACTGAAACCTCCTTTTCCCTTTTTCCTGACGATTCCAGTCCAGGCTTGAAATTGGGAAAACCGGATGGGTTTGGGGACTGCTTTGTGACTTTGGGCAAATTCCCTGGGTCTCCCTGATTCTCCTTAATGCCCATCTTTAATAACATTTCCCTACAGCTTCTGTGGGGTTTTTGTGGGATAAAGATAAAATTATAAAGGTGTGTGGCTGTGTAGAGACTGGGAAATTAGGGTGGATGGGTGGATTTATAGATTTATAATATGGGAAGGCCAAGCTGGTCAAATAACTTGTAGCCACGCTGTCTCTGCGAGCTGAAGGAACATGATGTCACTGTGAAAATGCCACGCTTTTTATTTTAAAAGGACATCATGGCAAGGCCATAATCAGATCCCTCAATGCCTTAGACAGCTTCAGAACTTGATTCAATAAAAACATGGCTGGACTCCAGCAGGATGAGGAGAAGCAGGCTCGCTGTGGGGACTTATCTCTGCCTGCAAATCCTCTGTTCCGGAGCACTTTGGAGCACTTGAGCTCCTCTGGGTTGTTTGCTCTTGAGCAGGGAGTTTCTGAGGGGGGACATCAAAAAATATGATGTTTGGGTGGGGAGAGCTAATTGATTTGACAGTTAATCAAAAAGTACTAAGGGAAAATCAATATAGAGTAAAACAATCTAGTCTTCAGTTCTATATTGTATTCCCAGTGGCATTGTTGATTGTATAGCATCAATGTCATCTATTTTAGATGGAAATGTTACCAACTGTAATGCCACTGTTGATGTTTCAAAACGCTTCTAATCTCATTTCAATAATAGCTTCTGTCTCTCTCAGTGACACACGTGCCACAACATCCCTGCCTAAATTGACAGCACTAATAACACGCTGGGAGTTTTTATTATTTGGACCCCTGGCTGCATTTTTGATCATCCAGGGGCTTGTGCAGCAGGAAGGGTGGGCATCTCCCTGAAATGCTCAGGTGAAAGAAGTGCCTGGGCACTGCCAGGGCTGTGCTGGCACCCTGAGGATCAGCTCCTCAGCCAACAGGGATTTGGGGTCCAGGGGTGACCCCAGAGCTGGTAATCAGGAAGCTGGGAGTCTCAGCGTAATTCAGGAAGGGCAAGTTGAGGGCTGAGCTGGTGGCCAGGACTGGTTTAACTGCTGGTTTAACTGTGCTGCCTCCTGAGGTCTTGGCTCTCTTCAAGTGGACTAAAAAAAACCCACAGGGAAATTCCTTGCTGGTTTTCTGGAAACTCTTCCTTTGCATCAAAGCCTGACACACCGAACTCGGAGCCTCTGGTGTGGTTTCAGGGCTTGTTTTGTTTTCATGCCTCTTGCAACCCAAGAGTGAAAACTGGATGTGGCAGGGATGGCAAAGGGTGAGAGGGACAGCTCAGGATGAATCAGGTTCTCCAGACAAAGCAGGGAGCTCTCAGTTCCTGGCTGTCTCATCCCGATGAAATTCAGAATACAGCTCACAATCCTTTTATGATAATTTCACTTGAAAACTCAAGGAGGGCTCTGGAACTTTTTGTGGGGAAAATTGCAGCACATTTTGTGTCTTCCCAGCCTCCTCCTGGACCAGGCTGAGCAATAAAAGCCCTGACCAGGCAAAGCACTTCAGCACATGCTTTGCTCCAGACTTAATTTCAACTCCACTGACCTTGACTCAGGCTTAAGTTTTACTAAATAAAAAAAGTCACATCAGAATGGGCTTGAAGCCTGTGCTGAATTTTAAACTTGGACTTTGCCAGAGCCCTGCACTTGAACCTGTTTCTGGGATATACAGGATGTAAGTGGGGACACAGAAACAGAATCTTTCCAATAGATCCTTCATTTAAAACAGCTTTCCTCTTCAATTATCAGCAGTGGATTTAAATGGGATGAAAGTTCAGTCCTTTATTTCTGATTTTATCTTTTCTTTCCTCCATTCTTTTGCAGAGGAATTTTCCCTTTATTAACTTTTTGAGCATAAAACACAGAAAATAAATGAACAAACAAAACCTGGAGCAATATGTGAGATCTTTAATTCAGGAGTCGTTATTACTGACATCAGGAGAAAGAAATGCAAGAACACAAATCTGTTGCTTTAAGCTGGGATTTTCAGAAGAGCCTGTTGGAGTTTGGCACTCAAATCCCATGAAATCCCCTTTATACTTTTTCACTTCTCTTTCTTTTCTTTTAATGTATTTTTTCCTCGACATGGGAAAAGGCCTTTGCATTTTGTTTGGGAGTGTTATCACACCAAGTTTGGGATCAGCATCCAGGATTGGAGCCAGCTCAGAGCTCTTGTGGAGCACAGAGGAACAGGGAATTTCTGCTCTGAGGAGGGCTGGGAGCTTGTGGAGGCAGGTTTAGTATTTCACACATCACCTGGTGAGGGCCCAGAGAAGCTGTGGCTGTCCCTGGATCCCTGGAAGAGTCCAAGGGCAGCTTGGATGGGGTTTGGAGCAACCTGGGATGGTGGAAGCTGTCCCTGCCCATGGCAGGGGGTGGAAAAACAAAAAGGATCATCTTGAAAATCCCTTCCAACTCACCCTGGGATTCCATGCTAAGGAGAAAGGAACCAGGACACAGCAGTGGGAGGGTGAGAGGATGAAGAGGGAGCTGTGCTAGGGGACAAGGCAGCTGAAATCAGGCCCAGAGGATGATCCAGGCAGGGCTGCAGTGGGAATATTGACAAATTTTATCAGTGTTCAAGGCATTCTGGTGGTTTTCAGCCCAGGGGGGTTGTTGTTGTCAGGTTCCTCCATGAATTCCTTCAGCCAGAAGATTCAGCTGGTTACCATCAGCCACCTTAGCATGTAATTATTGTTCTTCCTTGGCAGATGGAGGTGCTGGACATGAACTGTTTGTGATCCTGTTCCCTGTGTGATCCTGCACATCCCATACCACAGCTCCCAATGAAGGGAACAGCCATATCCCACCTCCTGACCTCACCCCACACAGGGGCACGGGGGAGCTGCTTTCTTATCTCCCAGCAACCTGTGCTTCTATCCCAGGAATATTTCAGCAATTTGTGGCAACCCCCCAGTCCTGTTGGGATAAGCCAGCCTGAGGGTTGCTGTAGTTAAGCCAGCCCCGAGCTCTGTTTCCCTTTCTCTTCCTGACAGAAGAAAATTGATATTTTTGAACACACCCAGTAGAATTCGCTCAGTTTTGCTCACACAAAAACTCAGTTTTGCTCCGCATCCTCAGCACAAACCAGGGGTGTGAACCAGATCCTCTGCCCTGGCCATCAAAGCCCTGAAAGGTTTCAGGACTGCAGCATATCTTGGATATTCGGTTTCCTATTCCAGCCCTTCCTTCGGTGCTGATTTCTGACCTCATTAGGGTCTCTCTCACGAAGATGAGGTACCAAAAATGTGCTGCCTGCTGCAGCCCCTGAAGTGAGGCTGCTGCTGGGGTGACCTTTTCATTATTCTGCAGTTTGAGTGACTGGCTGTCCCAGCCCTTTCCCGCACGGCGAGGAGGTACAGCCAGCAGAGGAAGGGAAATGCTGGATAATCAGCGTGCAGAACGCAGAAAAGGTCAGGAAAATCCACTCTGCATCTGATGGATGTGCAGAGAGGCAACACACAGGCACAACTTGAGTTTTCTGCCTTCAAAGAAAGTTGTGTTCTTTCCCCTATCCCCTCCCTGCCCAAAGCAACCCACGGTGGTGTTATTTTTAAAAATGCTTTTAGTCTTTGCAGGTTTTCATAGACTTGTCTGTAGGACAGGAGCAACAGGATTCAGGGGGAAATATTAGAAACCTTCCAGCACACTCTTCTTTCAAAAAACCATTTCAAATGTCTTACTCTGGCTCAGTTTTCTGCTCCTTTCCCTTAAAAAATATGAAAAGAGGTATTACATGAATATTGCAAGAGGCAGCCTGTTAAAAACTGCAAACAGAGTGAGCTGTGCTCCTTTTCCATGGTGAAACAGAACCAGCAAGAGAGAAAAAGGGAAAATGGCAGAGATTTTTTAAAAGTAGTGTTTTGTTCTTTCAGCTGCAGGATGGAAGATTCAAAACAATGGCCAAATACTGTTTTTTTTCTTTTTTCTGAAAATATCACGGCCAATTATTTAATATTTCTTATTATTAACCCTCCTGCAGAACAGTACAAATTCCTCAGCTGCGAGGAGATGCTCAGGGACAGCACCACTCTATTGAAGTCAAGATAGCTGAATTTATCACAGGAATTAGATGGATGTTCCAGCTCAAATTTACATGCCTAACAGCAGCAGAGGGACATAATTGAAGAATAAAATCTAAATAATCTGTGGGAGGAAGCTCTGTGTTACTACAAATCGGGCTGGTTATCTTCCTTAATCAAGCTAGAAATCAGCCCTCTCCTTTCTTGGAGGTTCCCTTCAGGAGGTTCAGCTTAACCCAAAGGGTAGAAAATAATTACCCACGATTAAAGAATGTGCAGGACAAGCCAAGGCCAAGGTGAAGCTCGAGGGAACTTTCATCAGCCACTTGAAGGCAGGTGGAGAGCAGGTTAATAAAAACCCCAACCTTCATTATTTTGTTGTCCAGGAGAAACCCAGCCTTGAAACCCAGCAAGGAGGAGGGTGTACTCCCGGTGTCATTGCTCATCTGGGATGATTTTTAGTCACTTTTAGCAAAGTTTATTGGACTCAAACCCCTGCAGAGTGCTTCAAAGTGAGAGCACAAAACCTGGGAATGAGGGTTTGTAGCAGCTGCTGACTCATTCATGACTTGGTTTTGCTGAGTGGTTTTGTGATTTTTATTTTTTTTTTTTTTGTGATTTTTGGCTGTGATTTTGTCCCTGTCCATCTCTGCTGCCTGGCATCCTGGAATGAGCATTTATCACCTCAGGAATAATCTCCTCTTTCCTGGCTCTGCCAATACCTTTACCTGGCTCAGGTCTCCAGCATCCCCCTGATCCATCTTTCCATTTTGCTTTGACTGAATCCTTCAGGTGTCTGTCAGCTCCTTCCTCACAGCCCTGCAATGTCATGGCCACACCCAGGTAGCCAGAAACACAAATTTCTTCCCAGTTCCTGCATGAAGGAAGGGGAAAATGGAGCCATATCCACCCCCAGGTCCAACTGTGTCCCTGTGCCTGTGAGTTTGCCTCCAGGTCTGAGCATTCTCCACAGCAGTTCTGTCCCTGAAATCAGGTTTGGTGTGGAACACTGCAAAGGGCAGGATTTAATCTGGATCTCCTGCTAGCTGGAGGCTGGTTTAGCCTTTGGAGTTGGATATATGAAAGCAGAACTTCTTTACATCCTTTAGTTCAGGTGTGGAATGGCATCTCTGCTTTGAATCCAGCCCTTTTTTTTTTTGGCTCCTAAGCCAGACTGCACCTTGTGCTGCTCAGGTTCTGTTTGTTAATTATCCCTGATGGAAGCAGGTGGAAGGGTCGGTGTTAATTGTGCCTCTCCATCAGCCTTCTTGGAAGGCTCCAGGCACTCACTGCCCACCTGAGCACTAAAAAATCATCACAAAACAACCCAAAACCTGGCATTCCTGTGGTCACTGTGCAGTGCTTGTGCTCAGTCCTTAACCCAGAGGCAGCCTGTGCCACTGCTGTGTGGGAATTGCTCTGTGCTCGGGGGCTGTGACCCAGGCCAGGCCATCCCAGGTGGTCACTGCAGGTCAAATCACAGCCCAAATTGCAGCCCAATTCTTGTGAAATCTGACTGGATTTGTTTGGGAATTCGCTCTCCAGACGCAGATTTTTATCCCTTTAACTCTGTGGCTGGCCTTCCATGCTGAATTCCCACCTGAATGTAACTTAATCTTCCTTTCCCTGCAGCATCATTTTCCCATGAGGCCTTTGAGGGTTGAAATATCCACATTTTTCCCTCTTTCCCTACATCCAGTTCCACCACCCCAATGTCCTGCAGCAGAGGGAGGCAGATGTCACCTCCTGCCACCGTTTTCATGAAGATTGATGCCTGCTCACCTCTCTCTTTCTGTGTAACCAAATACCCGCTAAACATTTAGCAGATGGAAGCTGCAGAGTCTACCTGGAGAGGGGGAAGCCTCAGGACAACCTGACAGTGTCAGGAAAAGGGGGATAAATTTCCTTTCCTGACAGGTCTGGCCTTGCCTTGCTGGAGAGATATGAGCAGATTGTTGGTTAGATATAAATATATATATATATATATAAATTTTACATCTACATTTCACAATTTCAGCTGGCTGAGGCGATGCCCATGTGTCAGGAAAGGAAAGCTGTTCCTGCTTTGTTTCATTTCTTTGCTGCAACAATTTCCCCCCCTGTTTTCCCCTGACTTCAGGAGACAACACAGGAGAGATTTATTGCTAGGACAAGATGTCAAATTGCTGCCATTAGATCCAGGTCAGATCCACAGTTTCTTTTAGCCCCACTGGCTCTTCCTCCCCATATTCCAAACACCAAGGGGGGAGAGCAGCTTATGAGCTGAGCACTCTGAGGAAAATGAAGGAGCTTTAGGGAGGGAGAACTTGGTGAGGCGAGACCTAAATTAATCCCTGCTGTAAATCCATCATAGCCCTTGACAGATTGGGCTGGGAGCAGGTGATGAAAAGGAGGCACAGGCTTGGGACAGGGTCACTTATTTATCTTTTTTCTTGTATTTTGCTTCTTGGTGGAGCCCCTGTATTTAATAATGTGAGGATGAATAACAGGGAACTTATTGGTTCTTACTCTTCGAGGGATTCC
Organism: Phainopepla nitens; assembly: GCA_013400175.1. Taxonomy (NCBI): domain Eukaryota; kingdom Metazoa; phylum Chordata; class Aves; order Passeriformes; family Bombycillidae; genus Phainopepla; species Phainopepla nitens. Next base: position 38,822 of record VXBQ01000059.1, read on the forward strand.
TTAAATTTAGAGGCACTGTCCTTCCAAGAGCTCAGCTCAGATTGCAAAGCAAATTTCCAGAGTTCCCTCAGATTCCCAGCATCTCCCATGACTGCATTTATCCTGCAGCAGCCCCTGGATGCTGGGAAGCATCAGGAATGATCCAGAAGTGAGGGTTTGGTTAAAGGCCATGCCTTGGGAGACAGGGAATGTCCTCTGCTCCTCCTTGACCCATTTTAGAGGCAGGAGAAGTGGAAAGCAGGGATGTGATGCTGATGTGGGACAGGAAATCTGCAGCCACACAGGTCCAGAGTCCTCCCAAAGGGATTCACCTGAGGGGCTCCACCTTGGCTGGCTCAGCAGGGAGAGAACAGACACAAAATTTGGCATTCCATCAGTGGGAGTGCCCCAAGCCCTGGTGTGTAAATTTGTAATATCTGTAATTCTTTAGAGCCAAAGCTCCTGTCCAAGGAACAGCCTGGCTGCCTGGAGCAGAGCATTTGCTTGACACCTTTTCTTGAACACTTTCTCCCTCTTCCAGAGCAATAATCTGAATTTCAGCAGGACAGGCACACTAATTATTAACATGATATATATGGCAGCTAATTAAATAAACAATTTGACTTCAGGCTCTGCTGCCATTTAACTATAACTGAAGTCAAAATATAATCCTTAAAGCATCCAGAATGAATCTGCAGTGTTCTTTCTGTGACTGTTTTCATTGTTTGGAAACAATTAAATCTCAGGAAGCAATTACAGTGAACTGAACTGCTGCTGTAACAGCCAGGTGAGGGAATGTTCAGGTGGTGATGAGCTCCTTTCACATAAAAAACCTGAGTTTAGGAGTTATTAATCTCAGCTGAGCAAGGCTTGCTTAATCCATGTCATTGTCCAGGGTTAAAGAATTCTAAATTCCTGGACAGCTGAAATAAAAATTCACTACCAATTTCTGGACAGTTTGACACCAAAGGCTTGGTGTTGCTCAGAAAAGGGAAATAGAAATTACTTAGAGGGGATGAAAATCCCAGGCAGAAGAGATCCTCATCTTTTCTGCTTGGGGTTCAGGCTACAGAGGGCCAGGCACACACCAGGCCTACTTCCACATTTTCCTTCCTAGGATCTGATCCATCCTAAAAAACCCTTCCAGCAGCTTCAAAGCCACCAGAGAATATGAGATTCCAGCCTGTCCTGTTTTCCCCTCAGTAAATATTAACTCTTACCATGGTTCCTCTGTCAGCCTTGTGCAGAGATGCAGCAGGGAGGCACTGCCAGCTCTCCTGGCTCTTCCCAATCCTTCCCTCGAGGAACGAGAAACATTCCCTGTGGGAATCAGCCCCTCACTTCCCTTTTTCCAACCCTCCTTTAAAGAAAAACTCTCCCGCTTGTGCTGAGCATCCTTCCTGTCAGGTGTTGTCCTTCTCAGTTCACCTGCAGCATGATTAAATAGAAAATTAACATTTCTCCCACAGGCAGATGAGTTCACCCTGGCTGTAAATCACTTTTTTTTGGGTTATTTATTCCCTTTGGCCTCCCTGCATGAAGTGATCTTTGGGTTGCCCCATTCCCATGGTGAAGCTGATATACCCCAGCGTGGCAAATCGTGTCACTGGATCCAGGGCAGCTCCAGGGGAGGACCATTAATCCCTGGCCATGAGGCATTCCAGCTGCTGGAACAGCCATCTCTGCAGATTCCCCTTGAGGACAGGAGAGTGGACACTGCTCCAGCTCGGCACTGAAAATATCTCCCTCCAATTTGTAGACAAGGGAGCTCTTTCAGAGCCATTCCTGAGGGAAAGCTGCTGGTGGAGCTGCTTGGACACCCTCCAGCTCCCAGGCCAGGGCAGAAAAGGCTCAGGTGAGACAGGGACCCAGCAGATGGGTGTGCACTGATCCAGGGCACAACCAGGCTTGCTGGGCTGCCTGCTCACAGGACAGCTCCCTGGGGAGGGACAGGTGTAGGGACATGGAGGTGGATGTTTCACCCTGCTCTGGATCATGGAATCACAGCCATGGCAGCAACTGGAGGTGGAGATGAGCACTGAGAGCATCATCCAGTGGAGGCAGAGCTGGTTTGCAAGAGACAATGCAGGTCCAGCAGCTCCTCTGAGGGCTGCCTGGTGTCTGCTCTCCTGCCAAAACTGAACACACAGGTACTGGCCACATGAACACAGCTCTTTAGGAGCAGGGAGTTATTGAAATCTCACCTCAACCCGTGTAAAACGCCACCTTTTGTTTGTCTTCCCATCAAAGATTTTTCCAAGCAGTCATGGCTCCTTAAATTGATTGATTGATTTCTGTGAGCATTTTCTTGCCCTGTCCTTGCAGACTCAGATTTTGAACTGGATCATTCTCTCTTTTCCTCTCCACTGCTGGTACCTGAAAATCTCAGTTGCAAGGTGCTGCCTGTCCCACAGATCAAACTTTCAGGCCCTGCTACCTTAAGGCAAGCCTGGCTGGACTAGTGCTGTCCTTTTAATTCCTGGCTTTCTCTGCTCCAGTGGCTGATAAGCCACTTCTGGCTGTCTAGTCATGTAATCCTTTAATTTTTTAATTTCAAGGAACTGCTTGCAGTTCACCATGACTCAACATTTGACTGCAGCCTCATTTGAGGCAAGGGAAAAGTTGATTTGTGCAGTGAAGGAAGAGTGATGACGGTGAAAAATCTCAGCACAGTGCCTCTTTCAGCAGATTTTTTAAAAATTTTGCTGGAAAAATCCAACACCTGAAATGGTGATTGGGCTGATGGGCTTCATCCTGTAATATTTACACAATATTGGTGCAATCTCAGTGCTGCTCACTCTGAGGACATGGGGAAGGGACACAAGTGATGCTGAGCTCCCAAAAAAATTGTGAAGGGGAGCTGTGAAGTGCAGGAAGTGGAGAATCACAGGGCTATCATTTCCAGTGGAAAATTATTGGGGAAAAAAAGATAATTGAACTGAGTGTCTGTTCACACCTAGAGGGTAACAAGGAAGAAAAGACAGCACAGATTTGTTGGGCAAATTGTGCCTGAGCTGGGTGAGATCCTGTTCTGGGAGACTCAAAATAAATCCAAATAAAATTGGGAGTTACAGACAAATTCATGGGCAATTTTGGGGATACTTCATGCTTTTTATGGCATGAAGATGATAGAAATACCTGCCTTTAGAAAGAAATGCTTGATTGCATTTCACTGTCAGTCAGGACAGTTCAAGGGCCTGTTCTTCATGGTGAAATTGGGATGGCTGTACCAAAAATCACCTCCTGAGCCACAGATCCCTGGGAACCTGATCAGGAATAATTACTCAAGAGCCAGTGATAAAAAAAAACCCAACCAAACCAAGACTGGCTAAACCAGTGAGTTTATTCTGAAGTGTTTCCAAACGGCCACACATCTTTGTTTTGGTGCTGAAAATCTCTCTTTAAAAATTATTTTATTTGATCAATTAAACGCTACCAATTTCTGGATGCACTAACCACAAATTTGCTAAATTCCTGAGCTAATGAAAGGCTGGCTTGCTTTGACATGAATGGGAGTTTTGTTTGAGTAACAATCCAATAAGGACTTGGCCCAAAGATAGCAAGGAAAACATTTAGATGTTAAATATGTATTCAGAAGACCTTTCTGCAAATCTTTTCTCTTGCAGTAACAGGACAGGAATTGTGTTCTCCAGAAGGGACAGTTCACAGAGACGTCCAGCACCTCTCAGCATTTAGCAGAGAGAGCAAGAAACTATGCAAATATTTTAGTTTAGAAATACTTGTAGCTCCTTTTCAAACAATGAAAGCCTCAATTAAAGCCAGATCTCTGTTATTTAAAAATTCCAGGCAGCAACTGAGAGGGAGAGAGAGAAAGAGAGAGTTCCATTTTTTTTTCCTCCTCACTCTCAAACATAAAGTCCAAGGTATTTGAGAGTCAGGAAAATTGTGTCTAACATTAAAACTGTGAGAGCTGAGAAGGCTGGAGCTGTGATTCTTATCTTCTAAAGAGTTTTGCAGTCATCAATACCTAAAGCAAGCTGGAGTACAAGAAATAGGTGACCTTAATAGATATAACTCTGTATGGGTTCATTGTAGCATGAAATTAAATTTTTAATCTGAATTGATGAACAAAAATGCTGGTTTGATCCTCCCCACACACACACAATAGTTTAAATAGTTTGGTAACTATTTCACTTCCAGAATGAGGCTGCACAAACAAGGTCAGCAGCAGAATAATCCACTCCACGGGCACTGGGCTGGGGTGAGCCAGAAACAAAAAGCTCCGGGAGATTATTTTTGCTTTGTTAAATAGCTGCAAGCAAGGTTTGGGATTATTGGGAAAGTAAAATGATGTTCTCTTGCCTCTGGTAATTAAAAGCATGGGGGTTAATCCAAAGTCACTGAAATCTGTGGGCACTGAGCCTTTTGATGGACTTCAGTTCCAGGCTCCTGTTTTTATCCAGTGGAAGCCTTTGGGTTTGGGTGTAAATCACATTCACCTTATCCTCTGAGCTCATCCCATTTCAGCCAACTTCCCCTAAAAGTGAAGCAATTCCTCCCTGTGCACCTTTAAAATGCTGCCAGGCTGAATTCCAGGCAGACCTGTTGTCTAGGAGGGAATTGCTAATTTATTTGGGGGTTATGGCCACAAAAAATGCTGCTCTAAGTTGTAGAAGCTGAAATTCAAGGTATTAATAGAAAATCACCTGCATAAAAAAAACCCAACAAACCGGTAACCTCAAAAAAAAAAAAAGTCTTTATTTTCATTATTTCATTTTAAAAGCACACTCCTCTTCCAATTTTTCAAGTTTATTCTTACCAACCATGACCCTCAGTCCTTATTTACTGCTTCTCTTTCCCCTACAATTACTAACAGAGATTTGACAAATACAAACCAATTGGGAGGCAAGGGGGTAAAAAATATTTTTAAAAATCCTCTTTTCATTGGACCAGAAGCTGAACTGGGATCTGTTGGTCATCTGAAGCTGTCAGGAGGGCTGGAGGAATTATCTGCTATTATCTGCCGAGCAAACACCATCCCCGAGTGAAAAGTGATGCCGTGGCATTTTTCAGAATGCACCAGGCCCTCACTCCTGAGGATTGGAGCCAAATGTTCTGCCATGGCCCTATACAATAGCCCTGCCTGACAATAGCTCAGAGTTGGGGTTGTTATGAAATCCAGGCTATTTTGGGAGGGCCCTATTGTTCCTGGTTTATATGGGCTGCAGATTTGTCTCAGGAAACGTGGGATTCATTGCAGAACCCGCTGGAAGAGATGAAGGTTTGGTCCCCAGTGAGAGGGGAGAAGGATCCCTCTCTGTCCCTCTCTGTGCCTCTTCAGGTTTGTAGGATCATCACTCTTTCCCAGCTCCTCATTTCTACAAGTACCAATGTCCATCCTGGAGCTTTCTCACTTTCTGTGGTGCTTCTCAAAGAAATATCTGATTTATCACCAGTCCCTGAAGGAGGAGACAAACCAGGAAATGTCCAGCTCATGTAACTCTGGAATTTGCTGAAATAGAGAGGGTTTGTCCCCATAATGGAGCTGAGTCACTGCTGCCATTAAAGAGGAGGGGCTGCTCTCTTGTGGCAGGGTTCTGCCCTCCTTTCTCTCCCAGAAGACAAGGTCAGGCCAGGAAATTTAATAAAATGATTCATCTGACAGGAGAGGTACATGAGCTGATTGTGTGCACTCCTATTTTCACCACAGAAAGTAGGATCCTTAGGGAGAAGTGACTGCAAAGTCAAATTTTGAATTTTTTTTTTTTTTGCAGTTCCATGGGATTCCCCATTGCTGCAGGAGTCCCTTAGTGTCCATGTCCCAAAAAACGCCCCTGTCTCACTTTGCTCTCCCTGTGTGGATCCATTCCTGCCTCCAAAGCTGCATCAACTCCACAGATCATTTCTGATCTTTGCCAAAATGTCAGTTCCTGCTGTAACACTGCTCAATTTAAGTTAATTCCAGGTAAATCAACAATCTAGAGATGTATTCAGGTCTAGAGATAAAACCAAGTAGAGCCCATGAAGATGAGCAAAAGAGAAGGGGAAAAAAGTCTCACTGACTCATTTCTTTACTTTCTTTGGACTATTTTCTTCTATTTTTGCTCATTTTTAAGTAATTCCTGGCTTTTCAAAACTCCCTGTGTGCTTCTAGATATATCCTTCCCAAAACTGAGCACTCCTACCTGGGACTGAGGCTGGTGGAACAACCCAGGAGGTCTCCTGAGCTTGGTCTGGGTTCCACAAAAAAATCTTCCATTATTTGGGACTCTCTGCCTTTGGTCACAGCCCCAAAGCTCAGCAGAGCTGGCAGCAGCCATTCCCAAGCCTTTCCTAGGCCACAGAAAATGGGGATTTGTGCCTCTTCTTGCAGTTCTAGTGGAGTTCTGTAAGTTTGGACAGCCAGCTTTTCCCTGCTGAGATCAATCTGAGTGAATTTAGAGATATCAACCCTCATTAAATACGTTCCATGTGTAATTTTTTTCCCCCATTTAAGCCAATTCCAAGTTTGTGGGCAGAATGCAGACCAGCAAATGAGAGGGCATGAGGAGTTTGCAGGCAAATAATGTTGGAGCACTGATTCCTGTTTCATCCTTCCGTTTTGGGAGGCAGAATTAAGTGTCAAGGAGCACAGAAGTGGCTCATCCTCCTGGTGACAGAACCTCCTGCAGGAGTGGGAGCATCCCTGGGAATCAAGGGCACACAGAACAGAGTGGAGAACACAGAAAGGAATGTTTGTTATCAAACCTTGGTGTCCAAAGCCAGCCCAGGTGGAGGGAGCTGGGCTGGCAGCTCCTGGCAAGCACAAGGTGTGCTCAGCAGCAGCATGCAGGAGGGAGCTTCCCCAGGCTCAGCTGCTGAATTCCAGCACTGATCCCAGGGAAGGAAACATTCCCAGCCCCTTCTGAGCTCCCTCAGGAGCTCTGGGGGATTCAGGGATTCACATTTGATGTGCCTGTGCTGAGATTTGTGTGTTTGCCCCTTTGCTCCCTGTGTTGTGCTCCCCCTTCCGAGGAGCCCTCGGAGAGGCTCACCTGGAATGAATCAGGTGCTGCTGGCTGAGCACCAAGCCCAGACAAATGCATGGATGTGGTTTCCCTGTTTTGTACAGTTGTCTCAGGGATGGTTTGCTTTGGAAGCTCACCAGCCTTCCCTGCCTAAATCTGGAGAGCTCCACGTGCCCAAACTGTTCCAGGTGAGGGACTGGAACAGGGTAGCCCCACTTGTTTAAAATACAGCTGCACTCTGCAACATCAGAGCATTTTGTGTCCACTCCAAGTGCTCCATTCTCCAAGGAAAGCCTTTTTCTTTCCTCCCTCAGGCCCCCAACCCAGCATTTAAACCCAAGGAGGCAAAGCCTGAAGGGTCCCCGCCTCTATCTAATCATGGGAACTATGGCTTAGTATTGATATTGCCTTATTAAAGCAATTAGCCGAGCATTTCAGAAGCTTGTTAATGCTTCTAGAGTGACTTCTAATGAGGGATAATGATAACAAGCATGGAAGGTCTCTGGTGAACTTTAGATAATGATGTAAATCTGAGAAAGGTCAATGGTATCCGTGGATTCGATGATGGCCGTTCCATTTCCGTTCATTACCTGGTTCAGCTTTTATTTTCTCTTCCCAGGCCATTTCCATCTGCAGGAACCTGTTCCTTATCCAATCTAGAGCCCCAGCACTCGGAGCACAGATTGACTTAGCCATGAAATAAATGATGCTGAGCCTTTAGTGCTCCTTGTAATGAGCTCAAGTCTAGACAAGAACAAATCAATTAGCAAAAGGAAAGCAGGAACAACAGGAGGCACCACGCAGGGACAGTGTTTGCATTTACATAGCAAAACATTCCCCCAGAGGATCCCAAAACAGGGGGCTGCACTACCAAAAGCCAGGCTGGGGAGAGGATAATGCCAGAGGGAAGGGAGATCAAACAGAAAGATAAAAAAAGAGGCAAGAAATGGAGCAGCTCTGGCAGAGCAGAGCTGGGAAGTTCAGGTGTGACAGCCAGGTCTGGAGCTGTCACACCTGGGCTTTTTATTAACTTTTAGGCAAATTTTAAATCTTAATATTGCTATCAAGTAGGTATTTTGTGGCATTGAGTATCACTGATGTGTCTGTGCTGACAGATTTTTGATTTGTCCTTGTCCCTGTGTGTCCCTTTTGATGATCAAATATATATATTTGTGTGTATATATATTTGTATATAAATATATATATATTTGTGTGCATATATATTTATATATGGGGCAGATATTCAGGCAAACCCTGCTGTGATAAACCCAAAACAAGAAATCACAGCCCAGGAGTGCAAACCAGGCTTTCCAGGGGTACAAAATCCTGGAAGGGAGCATGGAAAGGTTGTGGGGATCAGAGCAGACACTGCTCAGTGCAGATGGCACAGGAGACTTTGGCTGGACTTTGCAGCCCTTGCAGAGGCAGAGTGTGGGCAGGGGAAGGACATTCCCACCCCATGCCAGGCTGTAATTCTGACATGAACATTGTTTTTTGAAGAGGTTTGAGGGGTAAAGTGAGGGTGCCTCGGTGACAGACAGAAAGAAGAGTTCCTTTAGGAAAAAGGATGGGGAGAGATGGCACAATTACTGCGTGCTGCCACTGCCCTGCTACATCCAGGAGACACCAAAAGGCCATTTAATCTACTGGAGATAAGCATTAAAGCCTATTACAGAGCCAGGCAAACTCCAAATAGAAATAGAGGGCACTTTTCCCTTTTTTCCCCCCGAGTGAGGGTGATCACCCAGGGGAAGAAACTCCTCAGTGGATCAATAAAGCTCTCACAGTCGGTGAGGGAGCAGCAGGGCTGGCTGGGCTCACCTCTGGGCTCCTCTTTGCCCCCACAACTCGATTTAAACTCAGGTTAGAGCCTCAAATTCACCTCAGCTTTGCTGTGGGGACTGCCTTGCTCTTCCTGGCCTGCAGATTGGTTTTCCCAGGTTAATCCTGGACTTTCTCCACCATCATGAACTGCATCCTTGCTCCCCATGCCTCAGTTTCCCCAGCAGCCCCAATTCTGCCCGAATTCCTGCCCTGCCTGGGCTCTCTTGTGAGGATTAATAATTAACAAGGAGATTTTTAAATCTGGGCTGAGTTCAGAGCGTTGTTCCGGGCTGCTACAGAAATCAAAGGAGGCACCAGGTAATTGTAAATCATTTTCAGGAAGTCGTTTCATGCCTTTGGTGGAAAGATGTGTAGAATGGAAAACATTAAATGCCTTCCATTCATCCACTCTTTGCTGAGATCCTGAGTCCAATATTTAGATCACCTTCTGATTATTAGTGCAAATATTTGCTCTTTGTTTATTATTCTGCACATCTCTGAGATGGAAGAGGCAGGGAAGGAGGAAGGGCTGGTGAGAGGGGCAGATGGGAATTATTAAATAGGTAAATAAAAAGCCAGTCAGCACATGAATCACTCCAGATCCCAGGGAACCCCTTTCCTTGAGCACAGGGGGGCTGGATTGGAGGGGACAGTGGGATGGGGATCAGGATTTTTATCTGATCCTAATTTTTAAACTTCAGGTTTCTATGTGATGGGATAAACACCGTGATCCTCGGGCTTGCCCAGGTGTCATTTTCAGTGCTAAGCTGAAAATCTTCCCCCAGTGCTGCCATCATCTGAAATTCCTTTCTTGACTGATTTACCCCAGGTTTGTCTGAGTATCTGCACTATTTTATGTATATATATGTATGTATATATATATGTACACACACTACATGTATGTAAATGTATATCCATATTTACACCATAAAATTAGAACTTCAGAAGTTCTTGTTCAAAAGAACCAACCTCAACCAGCCCCCAAAACCCACCCAGCCCTGCCATGGAGCATCTGCTGTCTCCTCCCCGGGTTCCTCCCTGAAGAATGGATGAAGAGTAAGAGCTGCCCCATGGTTTGGATGAAATTATGTCTCTTTATTAGGTCTCTCTTCTCGGGAAACAATTTATTAGCCACAAGAATGTTGTGTTATACTACCTCCTCCTTTTTGCCTGGGAATTTACAGTTCACACACCGCACCAGCACATAAATCCAGTTTTATTTCTCAATTTATTCACCTGGAACTAAGTGGATTAAATCTTTTTTTATTATTATTTTTTTTAAAAGGAGCACTGCATTTCCAACCAGCACCACTGCAAACAACAAGCAGACAAATTAGAGGTGCCTGTGGCCGTGCAGTCGCTTTCTACTCAAAACTTTTATGCTCGCCGGGGCTTAATGGCGAATTTTTTTTCTTTTTTTTTTTCCCTCTCTCTTTAATTTTACCTTTAATGACCCTCTTAATAAACCGGGATTGATTAGAATTTGGCTTTAAGAGATGAAAGGGCTCTGCAATTATCTACTTGTATATGCCCTTCAGTAAACTACCTTGTCTGCCCCTCTCCCACCTCCCCTTCTTAAGAAGACTTTCCCAGGTCCCTCTTGGCTGCGGTTGAACGATGTTGGCTCATGTCCATGCTGCAACAAAGACCTGGCATTCCAGCTGTCTGCTTCTAATCTCCAGTGTCAGCTCTTGTTAATGTTTCAGCATGAAATCAGAGGGGGCAAAGCTGCATGGAATATTAAAACCATGATCAGAATTCCACTGAAATGCTGATAGTCTGCGAGAGCGCCATTAGGAGGGCCGGCAAATCGCTGCCTGGCGTTGAATAAAAAAAAAAAAAAAGAGGGGGGGGGAAATATAAAAGAAAAGATTTCCATCCACGGGGGGAAAGTACAATCAGTGAATCGCTGGGCTAAATTAGCATTTTTTCAATTGGGGATCGAAGTTGATTTATTGTTCTACACAACATTAATGTAACTGTGTGCTTGACCTGTTAAGGCAGCTAATTTTTCATTTAAATGGGTCCTTTCTGTATGCAAAAAGGTTGTAATCATATTTCAACTTTGCAAAGTGATCAGGGAAGTACTGGACTGTTTCAAAATTGTCTTAAGGAGTCTCTCTTCCCTCCCTCCCTCTCTCCCTTCCCCCTCCCTTCTGCCTAGTGGTCAAGGGCAAGCAGTTTGGGGTTTTTTTTCCCCTTAAAAAAAAAAGCTGTCTCAAGTAATAAGCTTAATTGTCATTTGACTTGAGCTGTTTTACACCACTTTGACCATGTTAAAAAAAAAAGCATCTGAGTGGGTGTAAATATCACTGCCCCAAGCCCTGCAACAGGAGCTGAGTGTACAGGGAGGGTCTGTCCCATTAAGAATTGCAGGGTTTGCATGAAAAAAGGGGATTTTTATCCTTGCACGTTTATTTTTCTAACTGACCTGAGCAAACAGCTGCTGGACATGGCTGCAGCCAACTTGTATATTCTGCAGATATTTGAAGAAAGATAAAAAAGCTCTCATGTTTTGGCAGAAGAATTAGGAATTATGAGGAGTAAGGGCTGAGCAATGTGACCAACACAAAGCTGGGTGCAGAATGAGCAGTGCAGCAATTCCTGCTGCTTTTAATCCACTTTGCACCATCTCTGCATGGGCAGAGTTGCAGTTTTCCAGTTTCCCAGTTTGATTTGCAAATGGAAGCCATGCCTTACTGGAAGTGACGCTGCCTGGGAGAAATTGCACATTGCTGGTGCTGGCTCTGGAGAAAAATGAAGCTGTCCAGGAGCAAATTTAGTTTTCTGCTCTGAAAGGCCGCTCTGTTTTGTCATTTCCAGTCTGGGCAGGGAGGGATGGGTGTAAAAGGCAGAAATGCAGTCTGGTTGAGGAATCTGCTGAGGGAGGAGGGTGAGGAGGTGCAGATGGGAACCCCTTCCCCACCTGAGCCCAGTTGGTTTCCTGTTCCCAAACCCCATCATCCCCAACTGTTGCTGCCTCCTCGTGCAGCTTTGCCCCAACCTGGGAAAAGCTTTTGTCCCCAGTGACATTCCCAGATGACAATGGCCAGCACCCCCAGCCTGCTCCCTGAGCACAGGAAGATAATATACATTTCCAATTAGTGCCACACATTCTGGTCATGTTCTCTTTTTACTCCCTAACTATCTTTGTTTTGCTGCAGAGCTGTTCGGTCATTAATGAAATCCTGCAGTTCTGCTAATCCTGGATACAATGCAGCTTTTCTCTGGCAGGCTATCCCTGACATAAAACTACAGTTACCCAAGCTCCCCACCACATTAAGATTCGTTGTCATTTGCCTTTCATTACATACCTGATGTAGCACAGTAGCAGTCAAATGTCCTTGGCAGGCAAAGCAAAGTATTTAATTGTATTAGTTTCTGCTTGCTCCGCCTTAAGAACATTTTTTTTTTTTTTTTTGCTTTGGGAGGGAAGGGAAAAAAAAATCCTGTATCATGGAAACTTTATATTTCTGTTGGATGTAAATAGAATTATACTTCTCCAAGCCATGCTGCAGCCCCCTCCCCAGCAGCACTGTATTGCCAGTGCCATATGAAATGCCTCTCTGGCGAGGAGAACAATGAGGCATTCATCAAAGGCAACTAGTGATTAGATGTTTTTCATTTTCAGAACTTTAAGAGATAAATAGGGGCCCTGTTCCTCCATTTGATGTACAGTACTGGTGGGATTCAATTAATCTCTGCTGATAAATTCCGAATTTCTGCAAGAGTGTTTCTGAGGGAGGAAGAGTGGCACACAGAATGGTGGCTTCAGAATAGGGGTGATGGATTTCAAGAAAGAAAAATATTAAAGAGGGCTGGGATGAGCATGGCACCTGGAGCAGGGCTGTGAAGCTGTACAGCTTCCTCCTTGCTTTTTCCCAACGTTTTCCTTCAAAAAAACAAAACAACAACAGAAAGAATATTGGATGGATTGGATGGAATAAGGAGCAAAACATTAAATCTCCAGCTTGTGTTTTAAGAGGTCTGAATTCTGAGCCTGAATTTTCTGCGGAGGTTTTGAGTCTCTTGGTTTTTTTTGTGCCCAGGTCTGTTAAACTTCATCATTTTCTTCTTCATCAAGATGCTGGGGAAAGTTTTAGTTTAAAACTCCTTTGAAATGCTCAAGCGCCACGGGGTTAAAAAACTCAAGTGCCACAGGGTTAAAGTACTCAAGTACCACGGGGTTGAGCAATGCAGAATTCTCTACAGGTAAATACAATTATTAAGTTGAATTTCTTCAGTTTTCATGTGAATATGCAGAATTACAGCCACAGGGACGGTAAAACCTGGCCTATGAAACACGAGTGGCTGAGAGCACGGCCCAGGCCGGGCGTGTGTGTCCCAAAAGCTGTCCCAGCAATTGGTAATAACTCACCCAGCTCTTCCCATCGAGGATTTTATTAATCAGATCGATGAGGGAGCAGGTCTGAAACCCCGAGCGTGCATCTCGTCCTTGCTGCAGCAAATGGAGGATATTGATGGAGCAGGTTTGTGCTGCTGCTGCTGCTGCCACGAGAGCTGGGTGGCTGCACCAAGAAAATAGGTCAGGTTTGATCAATACAGAGCTGCTTTCAGGAGGGCTGAATCTACTTTGTAGAAATGAAGCAGCTCAATTAAAAGGAATAAATAAGGTGGGGAGCTATCAGGCTTAATTTAGGGTTGAAATAAAGAAGGAGTGAGCGCGGTGCTGGCGGTGGATGGTGGGAGTGCTCCGAGGCAGCTCAGTGAAGGTGCTGCCCCTCAGAGAAGTTCCTGACTGATGTCACAGGGAATTCAGGTGACACACGAGCTGGTGGAGCCCTCTGAGGAGGTTTAAACACTTTAAAGCCCAGCTCAGCACAATCCCAAACTTGGAATATCGTGCACACATTTTAACAGATCTGCCTCAAATGGCCATGAGCCCTTCTGGGTCTATTTGTGGTTTTTATCACGGTCATGTTTCACTGCTAGAATTTATAATCTGCCTTTCCTTGTGATTATTCTGCACTAAAACCACACTCTGGGTGTTTTGCTACAGCACCAGCAGCCATTTATTTAGGGTGGCACACACTGGGAAGCCAAAAGACTTAAAAAATGGTGTTCATTAATTGGGCTGCTCCCATTCACCCCTCCGGGAAAACCAGTGGCAGGTTTTCCAGAGCAGAGCCAGAACCTGATCAAACACGAGTTTACCACAGAGCAAAAGATGGAACTTTATGGTCAAACCCTGCACTCATTTTCCAGAGCAGCACCAGGGAAAAAAATCAAGGGACAAGTGGCAGCTGTACCTGTGAGACAAGAAATGGTTTTGGCACAAATGTTGATCTTTGTTTTTGAAGGATGCAGCAGCTCCTTTGTAGTCCCCAGGACTGATGTCAGTCCTGGTGGGGTCAATAGGAATCTCTCAAATTATTTCAAGGGCTTTGGATCAAATCGAAAGCCAAACTGCTCATAAAAAGCCAAGAGCTAGACATAGATTTGGGGAGGTCACTGGGTGAAAAAAAGTGGATTTTTTTGCATTTCTGCTGGTTTTATCAGGTGCTTTCTGAATGCAGCTCAGGCTGTATTATCTGCAAGATTTTATGTCACTGCAGTATCTCAAGCTGCACCGATAACAGGATCTCACAATGGATTCTTAACACAAAACATGTAGAGAGTTTGGGAAGGTTTAGTCTCTGGATTAACTGAGTGGAAAATGTCTTTCATTGGAGCTACAGATGGCTCACAACACAGGGGAGGAATCTGGAGGAAAAAATCAGAACCTCTTTGTCTTTTCAACTTCATTAGCTTTTCCAAAGCTCTGAGCAAGATTGTTCATGAAATGAGAGAAGAGATGGAGAATTATTAGTTTTTATACTCCCTCATTTGTTTTCATCTCCCCTTTTCCCTAACAGAAAGCATTAAATTCATTTCTCATTTTAAAAAATGTGAGTGTGGGGGAGAAAAAATCCAAGCCTTTTGTGGTTTTTTTCATACATACAAGAACTTGATACTTGAAGATCTAGCTGGAAAATAAAATGAAAATATTTTAAACCCAGTTCTGAACTTGAGGCAGTGGAAAGCAGCAATTTGGTGATAATTCTGACTTGTTTGGGTTTTCTCCATGAGGTTGTCCCAGTGAGGAGCTGGATTCCTGATGTGCTGGGGTGAGGTTGGTGGGTCCCTGCTGTCACAGGGACACAATGACGAGTTGTGCTTCATTAGGGCTCTCACCAAAATCCAAATGACAACTTTTTGCTGCCAGTCCCAGGGGGCTGGGGGAGAGCTGGATGGGGGAGGACAGCAGGGACAGCGTCACCCAGCTGGGGACAGAACATCCTCCTGGATGAGATGAATTCATCAAATCAAACCCCAGGGTTGGGATCAAGAAAGCCAGTGCTCCATATGACAGGATTTCCAATTTGGACCAATTTTCTCTTGGGTTTGAAGCCATGTGTGGGGATAACAGTGCCCACGTTGAAGTGGAGCTCTCAGTGCTGATGGAATCACCAGCAGCAGTGTCTGAGCACCATTCCTGCCTCTTTCCACTGACATTACAGAGATGACTCTCATTTAATTTTTCAAGCCCTTTACTGTAAAAGCCTCACAGCTCCATGACAGAACATTTAGAAAACATCTCATTGTGGGAAAATGAAAAATCAGCCCAGCCAGCAACTGCAGAGGAAATCTGCAGCCTGTGTTTGGAGCACATTAATAACATGACGAGTGACCTTTCTGGAGACAAGAAATGCGTGGAATTGATTGTCCTACCCAGGAGCTGGGCAGAGCTATAGATTGGTTATTTTCAGCCCAATCTTTGTTGTGGTCACATCTTTGGCCAGTGCAGCCTCAGTGTGGGTATAGTTTAGTCTGGTTAAATCCAAATACAGCCGAGGAACGAGAACAATGCCTTGGTGTGGCTGCCAAAGGTGCAGCTGCTGGTGGCCATGCTGGAGCTCCTACATTGCAGAGCTGCTCCTAAAGAAGAGTTTATAAAGTCTCTGCTATCCTTAAAGCTGCAGATTCTCACTTTTCTAATTTTTATATATTTATTTTTTCATTTTTATATATATACCCATGTGATTTTTTGGTTATGAGCTGGCAGAACAATGATAATTCAACCCCTGGAAATTTTAGTGTTTTGGTAACTTCATACTTTATCAGGGGATGAGAATCCCAGTGTCCTCCTTATTTAGAATTAATCCCAAGGGTATCTCTGTGGTTGTGACAACCTGGAGGTCCCAAATCTCTTGGTCGTTCTCCAGCCTGAGAATTGGAGTTTTCCTCAATTTTACTTGGAAATCAGGGAGGCTTCCCTGATTATATCACAAAATAAACCCCAACTTCTTTCCCTTTAAGTATTCCTTTATCCACCAAGTACCATAAACCTCCGGAACAAACCAAAAAAGTTAATTCAGGGGGCAAACAGCTACCCTGAAACCCTGCAGGGAATTTTCCAGCTGGCTTTGCTGGGTGAGGGCAGGGAAGTGCCTGGTACCCCGGAGTGGGGTGGATGTCTGCTTCCTGCCTGGATCCAGGAGTAATATCCAGAATCCATTAGAGGATGCCTAATCATCTTAAGCTGTCAGATCCCAACCACCCTCTTTTAAGAGCCAATTTGTTTTTCTGCCAGATCGATGTTCTTATCTGTAATTGCACAGGCCATGAGTGGCACCCAATAACCAGTTAATATTCAGTTCCATTCCACAGCAGGGTGGGGAACAGGGAAATGTCTTAATTTAAACATTTATTGTACAACGGTGAAAATGTCCTAAGTGAAATTAATTGAAGCTTGGGGAGAATAACTTATAAATCACCTTGTCTGGCTTGCATAAAATGATATAAGGATATGCTGAATTCTTATCGTGGGGCTCTGTGGAGCTGCAGAAAGCTTTAACCCTGAGGTTACTGCTGTTATTCCAGCTCCAGGATGGGAGAAATCTGGCTCCTACAGGTGATGTGATAAAGGCAGGGCCAATCTAATTAATAATAAGCCACCAATTTGTGCTGTTGCTGCTCAAACGTGGCTTGTGCCAGGCAGTTTGAGTTGGTGTTGATCCCCTCGGCCATCCCTGCCCTCTACTTCAGCAGCACTTCAAAAAAAGGGGGAGTAATCCATCAGACTGGGCTTTTCAGGGGACAAATATCACCAGAAAGTGGGAAAAAAACAACCCCAGTGCCGTCAGCAGAGTGGGATATAAACAATGCTGGCTTAAGCACAAGCTGGAAATTAGGAAGGGTAAGGGGGGATTTGAAGAGCCAACAACTCACAGAGAATTTATTGATTTGCCAGAACAGTGGGCCTGGGAGGGAAAAGAGTTGTTACACTTGAGGGAGGCTTGAAGAACACTTCAGGAAAAGCACAATATTGCAGAGAAATAAATGCCATATCTCCCTATTAACTCTTCCAGGGAAGCACTGACAGAGCTTTGAGCACACACCTGTGGTTTGTGAAAGACATGAGTGAGCTATTGACAGGAGGAAAAGGAAAAAAAAAAAAAAGAAAAAAAAAGTGATAATCCTGCTCAAATCAGCTGCTCCATAGGAAACCTGCCCCTTTGGAGATGTTCCCCCTGCACACTGAAAATCAGCAAGGCTTAATTAAGCACTGGGCAAGGCTGAAGGAGGAGGTTATTGAAAATAGACTTGAGGAAAAGAACTCCTGGATGTGAGACAGATGAGCCAGAGCAGCTCCTGCAGGGGAAATCACATCTCTGCACCAGCTCTGGGAGCAGGCCAGCAAAGCAGGGGAAAACCAGGGTGACACAATTTATAGGGACATGAAGAAAACTTTGGGATAAAGTCCCTGGCAAGAGGTGCTAAGGAAGCACCCAGGGGCTGACTGGTAAAGCCCTGATGTGGTTTAGGTGGGAGGAAAAAAACCCTTCCCATCCCTCCAACACCCCAAGATGGGAGAAAATATTCCTTTGCCAAGTCAAAAATCACTGCTGTGCTCAGGGTTTTGTAGCTGCTTGGATGTATTTACTACTGAGTTGGGAAAGAGGAGAAATAAGGCAGGGAAAGTGAAAAATAAGGTAGGAAAAGTGAAAAATAAGGTAGGAAAAGTGAAAAATAAGGCAGAAAAAGTGAAAAACTAGGCAGGAAGAGTGAAAAGGCAGAAAAAGTGAAAAATAAGGCAGGGAAAGATAAAAATTAGGCAGGAAGAATGAAAAATAAGGCAGAAAAAATGATTTTGGGGCTAAGCTGGAGGTGGCTGAATGGTTTTAATGGAACCCTGAGTATTCAAAGGGAAATCTTGAGGGGCTGGGTGGAAATTCCCAGCTGGCAGCTCCAAGGGAACTCTTCAAAAGAATATTTGGACAGCCCATATCTATCTAAGTTATCACCAAAGGGGGTGGAAAAAGAGGACAGCGAGCAAACTGTTCAATGGTATCACTGCTCAGGCTGCAGCAGTGGTTAAAAAAACACCAATGAAGTGGTAGGAAAAACCCAGCAAGTCATATGGAAGATGATATTGAAAATATAAGATATTATATCAGTGTCCTGGGATATTGGTCACTCCCAAGCAAGGGCGCCAGGGAATCAACAGAAACAGCTGGGAGATGGACAACAGAAATAATTAGAGGCCTGCAAAAGTGCTCAAAAGAATAATTTCTTGAAAGAGATTGTTCAGATGAGAGAACCTAGGAGTAAATAATAAAAGGAGCAGGGAAGGTGAATTGCTGTACATTGAAAACGCTCAGAAAGAAGCGGGTTTTGTACAGTTGACAAAAACCTGTGGAGCTCTTTGTTTCTTGACGTGGTTGAGGCCAGGAATCTGGTGGGATTGAAAAATTCATTGAACATTTGTACAGTGAATGGAAACATCTGCAGTGAAATGGGTGGGATGCTATTCTTAGCAAAGAACCAGCACCAAGCCTCCTACTTCAGGGCATAGTTTAAATAGTGGCTGAGGAAAGAGGAGGGAAGAAAATTCCTCATTAAAGGTTTTCCCTTGTGATCCAGGGGGAGATAGGCACAAAAAAAATTTTAAAAACAATTGTTATCACTGCAAAATAGGTTTGGCATTGCCTTAAATAAATATTTCAACACAAAGTTTTTATTACAGCCTGTAGTTTTTTTATGATGGTTTATTGCCATGTTATCTGAATTTTTTGTGAAAGGAAGGGGAATTTAAGAGTGAAATGAAATTCCTCCTCTTTGCAAATATGGCATCATCAATGCACAGCTGTACACAGGTGCTGGGGGCACTAATGGAACAAGTTTATTACACTCAATTAAAATTTATTGCAAAGGTAGATTTAGATGCTAGAACTACAAAAAAAAAAAAAAGGTTATTCATGGTGTTCCTTAATAGGGAGGATGAGACTCCTGCACAATTTGCATAGGTGAGGAAGCATTGAGAATCAGGATGAATTTTGATTTATGGTAGGAGTTGTTGGGTTTTATTATTATTATTATTTGCTATTAAAATATTTTATAATTTATATTAATTATTTTAATTATTAATTAAAAATATTATTAATTTTTAATTGAGAGGAAGCTCATCTTCAGCTGGGATGGGGGGCAGGGGAGAGGGGAGGTGCCCTGGGGCAGGGCTGGGGGTCCCAGGGCAGGGACCTGTGGTGTTTTGCCCCTAAAACCCCTGAGCTCTGGCAGGTGCCTCAGCCCAGGGCAGGGGCTCAGCCCAGCTCTCCTCAGTGCCCCTGGATCCCTTCACAAAGGCGTCAAAGAAAACCTGGGGAGCCCAAAATTCACCGGCCAAAAATTCATCCCCAGGGAAGAAAAGAAAGCAGAACAAAACAGCAAAGCCCCAGCCCAGGATTTTCAGACAAGCTGGGACTTGGTGACACGGGCAGTAAAATTTGACAGCTTCTTGCCACCTCCTCCTGGTGGGATTTACTTTGAACTTTTCAATATAAACAGAGCTAAAGCTGGGCTCAGGTAGGGCTTTTATGGGCAAGCTTTGCAACTTTCCTGCAAACCACAGGACAGGGCACTGGACAGTCCTGGCCACCTTCCCCTGGTGCAAAATCGTTATTAAATCACTGAAAATGCACATGCAGGGAGCAGAATCTGATCTCTGACTCAAAAGCAGGCACAAAACACAGCAAGAAGGGAAGAAAAGCATTCTATTAGAGCAGAAAATATGTCAGGCAAAAGAGTTGTGCTGCATTCTTCAAGTGGGATAAATATGCATGTATGTGTGTGCATATTTATATATATTTATATATATGTAGCTGGCTGCACAGGGAAATTTTGTTCTGTTTTGAAGCCCAGATCAGTGCAACAGGAAAATAAAATGCTGAGCCACCCCACAAACCTCTTGTCCCTCTTTTCTGTGTCAACTCTTGCTCACAGAGAATAGCATTTCGTTTCCTACTGTCGAGGCAGCAGCAACTAAAGTGAATGTTCATATGTGTGGTGAGGCATTTGTCCCTGGAAAAATAACATCTCTTCTTCTATTAACGTTTTAATTAATCCCTTTTAGTTATGAAATGTAACTTTACATTACATAAAAAAAAATTACATGCAGTCTCTTAATCTGCTAATCCTTTCTCCAGACAAGCTGGTTCTTTTTAAATCAACTGCCATTTTATCAACCCAATGGAGCAGAGATCCGGACTCAACTCTATTCAACAATACATTCTTTTCATGAGAGACTGGCCTAGCTAATATGACACCACAAAGGGCTTGAGGAATTCCAAATACCCAGCTCTTTGGATTAAAAGCATAATAATCCCATGCAGTTTTTTGTTCAGAATTGATAGAATGGTTGTATAGTGAGTCACACTTGTTTGAACTTATCAAAGTAACAATATATCAAGCATTTCGTAGGATGATATTTTATTTTCTCAGGTTGATTCAACTTCTTTCAAGTTTGTTTTTTCGTTTTTTTTTTCCTTTTTTTAGCGAGTGTGCATTAATGACTGCCAAATGCCCCTGCAGTTAAACAATTAAAACCTATAATTAAGCACAGAATCTGATAGCTGTTGTTTCACGGCCGGCTTTCTGTGCAGGAGCATTGTTTGTGCCAGGGCAGCCAGCAGCACCCGGCGTGTCAGAGCTCCTCAGGCTGCTGTGACTCTTTCCCCTGGCCGTGGGCATGACTTTGCTGCGTTTCCAGATCTGGGAGCCAAAGCAGGACGGTTTTTGCGTGTCAGCAGCCCCCCGGGAGGTGGCAAACCAGGCTGCTGGGATGAGCGGCCTGCTGGCCTCAATAACCGGCCCTGGGGAGCTCTCAGAGCATGCCCTCCCTCTCTGCTCGGGGTGCAGCCAGGCTGAGCCCCCACTTTGCGTTGGTTAAGGGGTTTTAAAACCTCTCAGACAGGTTTTCGGAGCTGCTTAGAACGATCATCAGGGGCAGCTATCAGCAGAGAGGCTCCTCTGAGGGAGCTGAGGTGGCCGTGACCATGTCACTCACGGCTCTCCAAAGGGGAGGGGGTGTCTGCGTGGCTGGCGTGGCTCCTGCCTGAGCCAGGGGGACCGGGAGCACATTTTGAGGAGTTGATGGGCTGGGTCTGCACATCCAGAGGCATCACAACTGGGAATGTGTGAGTGGCCTTAGCAGGGAGCACCTTGGTGGCTGCTGTCCCCACAGATTCCAGGAGAGCAAGCGATGCCTTGAGTTCTAAGTTCTCCTGTTCAGCTTTGGGGTGTAGCTTTCAGTTTTGTGTGAAGGGTTACCGGGATCTTTTCACAGGATGGTAGAGACAAAACAATCCTGTTCCAGCTGGGGGCTCAAGGACAATCATTCCTTCAAACTTCAGGCCCAAAGTATAAACAGCGTGAAAAGAGGAGGGGCTTCTGTATGCGAATGGCCTTGGGTATATAAAATGTGAGATTTTGCAAGGGGTTACCAAGCCCTCTTTTGCTTCCATCTTGGAGCCATGGCTGTGGCACTGGCACTGCCAGGGTGTGTGGCCTTTGAAGGCCCCTCAATAAATATTCACTTTGTTTCTTTTAACTCTGTCTTGCTTCTGTTCCAGCTCCTCAAGGTGTCACAAGGAGCAGATATTCCTTTTTCTGCAGTTCCAATATTCCCATCCCTGGAAGCATCCAAGGCCAGGCTGGATGTCCAAGGCTAACCTGGCCTGGTGGAAGGTGTCTCTGCCCATGGCAGGCTTGGAATGAAATGGATTTTAAGGTCCCATCCAACCTCACCCAACCCATTCTGGAATTTTCACACTGGTCACAGCCACGTACACAAACCCCGATCCCACTCCAACATCTCCCCAGAGCAGCAGTGTGGGAGAACATCTTCTTCTTCTCACGAGGCAGCCACAATTCCCTGTGAGGAATCCAAACATGCAGAACTTGTCTGGCCAGTGGGGCTGAGCTGGAAGTGCTGACTGGAGCATGGCAAAATCCACGGAGCCCGCGGGGCTGCTCCTTCACTTGCTGGCCTCCCCATTCTCTGTGAAAAGCTGCCCTGAGAGAACCCTCCCGTGCTGTTGCCATCCTCCCCATGCCCTGCTGGAGGAGCAGAAATGTCTTGTGGCTGGGCTGGTGAGTCCTCAGCCACGGCCCCACAGAGAACACAGAACTTCCTTTCTTTTATTTATGTTTTTGTTTTCATTGTCATAACTCTTCCCTTGAGTTCCCACCCCTCCTACTCCATATGGCATCTCACAAGGGAACAATAGGGAGCTCTTCAGGGGTTTCTACTATAACTCTTCAGAAGCAAAGGATTCTCCAAGGAGCTGGTTGGATTTTTCATCCCAATTATTTCAATATTTCTACTGAATTTCAAAACTAAATACATTCTCAGCAGAATTGGCAGCAGTCGGGCGAATATTTTTCATTTTTACTTTCGACCAACTGTGGAGTTAACCAGAACATTTTGAAATTTGATTCCCCTTGCCAATGCCTGCTGTAAAGAAGGGAAATTCGGGAAGGATGGTGGCAGAAATGATTGCTAATTTCCCTCTTTCTTCTCTTTTCAGTTTGGGGCCCAACCCCAAAACCAGCGAGCCACCTCCCCAGGCTAGAGGAACAAAAGTGTTAACAAGGAAGAAAACAAAATTTAAAACTTCAATTCCGGGAAGAAAAAAAAAATAAATAAAAAGGCAGCAAGAACAGCCATGATTTTTCAGGCCAGACAAGTTCTCCTTCCCTTTGCCAGGGGAATATTGTTTGCATGCCTCCTTCAAGGAGGGCTTGGTCCCTCCATGCTCCTCCAGTGCCCCTTTAAACAAACACCTCCCAACACTGCAGCTATAAATAGCACCGAGGTGGAAATGCCTGGGTAGGTTTCTATGCCCTCCTTTGTGCTCCCATTTTTCAAACACACCAACCTTCTCCCCTTCCCCCCCACCCCTTTCCCTCCACAATGTGTGGTTATATATAGAATATTTATTATAGTTCCCTATTTCCAAGCAATTTTCACCACTGCCACGCAGCAGGGAGAAATTGAGAAATTGCTGGTTGTTTATTTATTTATTTCTCCGTGGCAATGTGCACTTAATCCTGCAGAGTGTGGCAAAATATTCTGTCTGGATGGTATGGATGGAAACATGTACAGCCTATAGATGGAGGGATGCACGTTTGTGTGTGCTTTTTAAATGCAGACCACATTGATTGCAATGTGGAACTTATAAAGATGGGAGATATTCTTATCTCTGCAGGAAATAAAGGGGTTTTTTAGGGAATATATATGGGCAAGATGTTGCCTGGCTCATCCTCCCATTATTCACTTTAAGGCCGGGGGGTTAAAGGTTTGCTGAGAAGGAAGGGAATGAGAGTTCAGGGACAAAGATCCCACTGCTGTCCCCAAATCCTTGGATCAGAGAAGAGCTGGGGTTGGAGGGAACCTCTGTTCATCTCTCAGACCAACCCCATGCCCAGGCAGGGGAGCCAGGAACGTGTCCAGGTGAATTTGGGGATGTCTCCAGAGGGGGCCACTCCTCCCCTCCCTGGGCAGCTGTCCAGGGCTCCATGGAAAGAGCTTTTTCCTGATGTTGAGGTGGAACACGTTGTGTTTTATTTTATGGCCGTTGCTCCTCGTCCTGTCACACTGAACAGAGCCTGGCCCCATCCTCTGGCAGCCCTTGGAGATGTTTCCATGCCACTGAAAGCCAGAGGGGAATATTGGGGGAATATCAACCTTCACTGAGGCCCCTTTCCCACCCTTGCCTTGGCATCTGCTGTTGGCAGCTCTTAATGGGATATGGGGCTTAATGACTAATTACTCCACAGCCCTATTAGTGATCCTCCCTCCTTGCCATGGGAGGGGGAAGGGGTTTAAGGGATCACGATTCTGATGCCATGGCAGGAGCTGAGGATTCCTGAGGCTGGGTTTGAGGTTTGGATGGCTCCGAGGTCCAAGGCAGGCCTGGAGGGTGCTGTGCAGGGTTTGAAGGGTATGGAAAAAGAAATGAAATTTCTATGATTGATCTTGGCTCCCTCAAATGGTCATTTATTTAAGGTTTGTTTCTCACTTAGGACCCACTCTGCCTCCCTCAATTAAAAAAAAAAAAAAAAAAAGAGAGAAGATTCAGGTGTTTTCATTTTTGAAATCAAGCCTGGTGGGGTAGAAAAAAGGGAGGAGAAAGGGGAAGGGCAAAACTTGAGTTAGGATTTAAGGCAGTCCTTGGGGTTGGATTTATCCCAGATCCAGTGTCCTTCTAACCTTTACAGAGCTGGATGAAACCCCCACAGGGTTTGTCTGTAAAAAACTGGCTGTGCTGTGCTTGGTTCAAGGTCCTTGTCACCAGCTTCCAGCCC
Organism: Phainopepla nitens; assembly: GCA_013400175.1. Lineage (NCBI taxonomy): Eukaryota > Metazoa > Chordata > Aves > Passeriformes > Bombycillidae > Phainopepla > Phainopepla nitens. The sequence goes on from VXBQ01000059.1 coordinate 63,241, forward strand.
TTAGCAGGAGCCAGGAGCTGATGCTCAGAGTTCCAGAAGAATGCCAGCAATGCCTTCACAGCTCCCCAGAACATGGCATTAACTTCTGGTGACCCGGGTTCTCGTGTTTGCCAGCTCAGGTGGGCCTTTCTTCTATTTATTAATGTACATGCACTTGAAAGTTCCTTTTTATGGTGGACTATGTAACCTCTCGTGCCACTGAGTTCCCCAAATTCACTGTGGACTGTGTGAGAACAAGGTGTGGCTTTTGCAAATTTTTTTTTTTCCCTAATTCAAAGCGAGCATTTTTTTAGGACTGGGACTCCCTTGCTGCACAGAGAACATGAAATATGTAACAGCACAGTAGCAGGTTTTGAGCTATTTTTTTCCCTTGACTGCAGTTGACAAGTCCTGTCTATCAGCTTAGGGAAATGAAAAAGAGCAAGCACCCATCGCAGCCCTTTCTTGCCTCGGAATCAGGCAGCGTCTGAAGGGCAGCGCTATTATCCGAGGGGATTAGAGCCCGAGGAATGCGCACGGGCCGGGACAGGGGCGGCAGCGCAGGGGGTGACAGCGGCGGCACTGCCCTGTCCCCGGGCCCTCGGGGCCAGCAGCGATGCGGGGATGCCCCGGTGGGTTCCTAAGGGCCAGCAGCGATGCAGGGATGCCCCAGTGGGTTCCTAAGAGCCAGCAGCGATGCGGGGATGCCCCGGTGGGTTCCTAAGAGCCAGCAGCGATGCGGGGATGCCCCGGTGGGTTCCTAAGAGCCAGCAGCGATGCGGGGATGCCCCGGTGGGTTTCTAAGGGCCAGCAGCAATGCGGGCATGCCCCGGTGGGTTCCTAAGAGCCAGCAGCGATGCAGGGATGTCCCGGTGGGTTCCTCGGGGCCAGCAGCAATGCGGGGATGCCCCGGTGGGTTCCCTGGAATGCCGCGGGATTCCAGCGTTCTCCCTGCTGGGAATGGTGGGCGCCGAGCAGTGCGGGAGAGCCGCGGTGCCAGCGGCAGGGCTGGGAATTCAAACCCAGGTGAAGCTCCCGGGATGTTTTGCCCTGGCTCCTGGAGTTTCTGCCCCACGCTGTTCCCCCCTTAATCCGTGGGTTCCCGCTAAAAGCTGGTGGGAGAGGCTGCAATGAGGCACCAGGGCTGTTTGCAGGAACAGTGGCCAGGCTGAAGGTTTGATGCTGGATCCTCCCTCCACCCGCACTCTGCCCTCGCTCCCTTCCTGCCACAAGGGCACCTGAACAAGCTCAGGTTGTTGGTTAAAGCCCTTTAACCAACCCAACGAGGGATCCTACCCTAACCCAACCTAACGGGGGATCCTAACTTAACCCAGCCTAAAGGGATCCTAAAGACCCCTGCAGCGTCCTTTTCCTCACCCTTTTCCCTCCTTCCCACCAGGCAGATGGGATTTGGTGCCTTCAGGTGCAATTCACAGCCAGGGTTTAGGCTCAGCACTGCTTTGTGCACAGGGTGTGAATTATTGAGCTCAGTTTCTCACCTCCAAGCGCCTTTATCAAGATTGTAACAGTAAAAACTGCACAGGAAGAGCCCAGTGCCCAGCACAGCTCAGGAGATTAAATTCAAACACTTTTCGGGGTGCGCTGACAGATTTACAACTTAAATATTTTGCTTTGAAATTATTTCAGGCATTGCATATCAAGGTAATAATTTGGCCAGAAAAACAAATGTTTGCAGTCTCATTCATTAATTACCATTATGAGAGATCCGAGCTCGGAGCTTTATAGGTTCTGATCCAAATCTGTTTCCCTTGGCCTCACCTCAGCAGTATAAAAATGACTTTCCATCTCTGCAGTGGCATTCTGAAAGCCCTCGATAAAAATTCGTTAACCCATAATGCAAATTTGCCAAAGCTGGGAAAAGAACCCCAGACCCTTCCAATGCATGAAAGTATGGGCAGAGGGAAGCTCCTGGTGGTGCTGCCATGCTCGAAAATGCACTTTTAAAAGAGATTTTAGTAATGCTGTGTGGGCAAAGTGAGCATTCAATATTATTCACTTCCACAGATGGAGAAAACAGTCACCAAGTGACTAAATAATTTGCTTGTAGTCACATGGAGAGGAACACAGCGTTCCTCAGCCCAGCCACGTGATTTTCTTGTTCCTCTCCTGCATTCCCAGCGTGGAATGGGGAATCTAAAGGTTTGGATCCCTGCATTTTGCAAAAGGGAAGGATCTGGGTCTCTTTTGAGAGCCCACGGTTCCCTCTCAGCGAGCTGTACTCGTGTCCTGGCTAAATTTCAATTTGCCAAGGTATTTTGGATTTTTCTAAAATTACGCTCTCGCTGTGCACGACTCTTCCTCCCTGCCAGGTTCAAGTTCATGTGAAATGTTCTGGGTTTTAAAAGGCTGTAGCATCCCACCATCCAAAGAGTCGCTTTGCAAAGTTTAGATTCCTGTTTTAAATCCAGATGAGAGAGTTTGAGATGGATGTGGAGCCACAGAAACGCCACCAAGCCGCTGCCTTGTCTGTGTCAATTTTATTTTTATTATTATTGGTACTAATAATAAGCCTATGGCAGTTGTTATATAATAGCACCTCCAAAGTTCTTTTTGAGGACCTTGTTTGGTTCTTTGAAATCTTTTTTTTGGTACCTTGCAGAGCATTTTTATTTTTTCCATACAACCTTTAATTGAAGTTTTACTGTGATTTCAGCTACTTACAAAAATACGAAATTGTGTTTTACCCAGGTTTGGGATTTTTTTTTTAATGGAAGAACACTCTTATAGGCAGCAGCTGAGATCATTCCTCATCTTTCTGGATAGATTTCTGACAAATACATGATGGGGAGGTGATTCCTGATGGAGAATTTATTGCCTGAATAAATAAATAAATCCTAGGAGGGGAGCAGGTATTGTCCAAGCAGGGTGACACCCACAGCACTGCTGGGCTGAAAGGACAACAGGAATTTTGTGATCAGACTCCCAGAGTGGTTTGGGATGGAAGGGACCTCCAAAATCCTGGATTTCCATCCTGCTGCCATGGCCAGGGATGTTCCTGATGTTTAAGGATGTGTTGAAACATTTTGGGGCTGTGCTTGCTATCGGTACCTCTCCCCATCATCATCATCATCATCCTCACACACACTCCTGCTCTCTCCTTGGCTCATTTTCTCTGAAAGCAGCAGAGAAACAACCCCGTGTGCTCCTGAGCATCCCCACCTCCCCATCCTCCAGCTGCGAGCAGCCACCGAGCTCTTCCAGGGAGAAAAGCCCCGAAGGGAAAACACCGCGCAGGCAGCGAGGGAAGGGTTAAGGATTGCCGGGGCTGCCTCTGACAGGCTAATGTGCTTTCCAGGTAATCAGGATCGAGCCAAGCTCATTAGAAAAGGGATGAGCCTGAGCCGTCGGTAAAATACAAGCACCTCGAGCAGGGGGGGCTCGTTTCTTGGAGAGCAGCGCAGGGAGCGAAGCCGGAGGCTTCAGCATCTCTGGGGCCGCCTGCCTGCTCATTTCTTGTGTCTGTGCTGGAGAATCGATCTGCTCCGAGCAGGGAGATGCTGCTCAGACATCCTGGGTGTGGTGTAGGGGCTCGGCTGAAAGCGCCGTGCTGGCTCCCTTATTGGTTTGTTTGTTTGTTTGTTTGTTTGTTTTTTTCCCCGTGGTTTCCTTTTTTTTTTTTTTTTTTTTTTTGGGGGGTTTTTTTTTTTTTTTTNTATTATTATTTATTTTGGTTTTTTCAGATCCCTGTAAGTGGCTGGGGTTTATTTTTTTATTATTTATTTTATTCCCCCCTCCCCTTTTCTCTTTTTCTTCTCCTCCTCCTTCAAATGGCTGCCTGGCTGAAGGAGCTTTGTGCTTTACATCTCTGGTGGTTATTTTCTGTATCCAGCCTGCTCCAAAGGCTGAAATTCTGGGAATGGCCATCCCATGCTCAGCCTCTGCATCCCAGCCCTCCCTCCGTGGCTGCAGAGCTGTGCTGGAGAGCTGAGCCCTGCAGAGCTCCTCAATGTGTCAAGTTTAAACCTTTGCAACACGTTATTTTCATGCTCTGCAGGGACTTTTACAAGAGGATTGAGATACTCCTCCAGTGTATTATAGGGAAAGAAACATTATTCCCTTTAAAATAAAAGTATTGGAGGGGGAAAAAAAAATGCTTACAAGTGCACTACAAGTAAGGATCATGTTTCCTAGCATGGTCTAAGTGCTCATTTGCTTTATAGTGCTCTCAAACCTGTGTTAAATCCTCCTGAATTGGGTATTCAGCTGAAGACATGGGCTGGCTGATGATCCAACAGGCAGCAAATTTATTTCTTTCTTTTATTTATTGCAAAATGCGAGCTTTGGTCACCTTCCTAAAGGGAAAAAAAAAAAAAAAAAAAAAAACAAACCCTAAAGGGTTTGGGTTTTTGGGTTTTATAGCCCTGGCAGTGGGATGGGCAACAGAGGTCACAGTGGGGTTTTGTGGTTTTATTTTTTTTTTAATTTTTTTTTTTTTTTTGGGTGCAGCCCTGGGGTTAAAACTGTGCTGGGCCTTTTTAAATTCTGTTTTCTGAGTTAGGGTTTTCCACAGTTCAATTCTCCTTGCCCAGAGTGATGCAGGGCTCTCTGGTCCCACTCACCTGTGCCTCAGGCAGAGCCATGGGGAGGGAAAAATGCTGGAATTCTCCAAGGAACTTGGAGTATGTGCAAAAGGAAAATGAAATTTATTCCTACTGTGTATTAAATCTTTGAAAACTTGTAAAACCTGATGGTGAATTCAGCTTAATAGAAGAATTCCCTTGGCCAAAATAGGTTTTTTTCTTAA
>VXBQ01000064.1:0-22237 GCA_013400175.1 Phainopepla nitens
GAGGGGGCGCGGCGGCCGCGGGTCACGTGGGGCGCGCGGCGGGTCACGTGGCCGCCCGGCCGCGCGGCGCCATTAGAGGCGTCAGGTGATGGGCGGGAAATGGAGCCGGGCCCGCGCGGCCCCTGCGCCCCCTCAGCGCCCCCTCAGCGCCCCGCCGGGCCCTCGACCTCGGGGGCTGCCAGACGGCCGAGTGCATTTGGGACACTCCCCGACTTCAGCGCAGTTTTGCAACCTCTTTTTAGCATGTTGTTTTTACATGTAATTACGTTTTTTTGTTCGCTGCTTCCCGTATAAATGTAAATAAACTTTGTTGGGGAGGTGAAATCTCAGTTGAAGGTTTATTATGGTTTGATCACTGCTTGCAACGGTGTCGTGCCTCTTCTGTTTTTCTGCGAGGCAGAGTTTTTCCTAAAATAGCTTTTCCTTGCTGGCAGGAGTTTACGCACAAGGATCTTAACTCCACTTCTGCCTTTTTTTCTGCACTTCTCTAATGACCCTGAGGACAAGTACTAACCCCTGGTTACTCCTGGCATTTTTTACTACCAACCTCTCTGCTGCTGCTCACGTGTCCGTGCCCCGAAGCTGTCCCCATCCGCGTCCCTTACCGTGCCTTGCTTCGCCCAACTGCCCGAGGCCATTTCTGGCATCCCACCTTCTTCTGGCCCTTCCTGCTCCGAGCCAGCTTCCTTTGCCACGGCCAAGCCAGTTCAGTTTTCCGCAGCGGCTCCCAGCTGTGCGTGCAGTGCCCCCGCTCGCCCGGCTCGCCTCCCGGGCTCCGGGCCAGCTCTGCCCGGGCGGTCCCTGCTCTGGCTGCCCCTCTCGCTGTCACCGAGGCCTCTCCCGTGGGGCAAGGCTGCGGGTGCCACCCGGCCTAGGCTGATGGAGGGAAAGCCAAAATCTAATAAACTCCTCTCTGTATTTAACAGGCGTTCAACTCTACAGCTCGTGTTTTTGTGTATTTGAGTGGGATAATGCTTCTGATGTATTAATTTTTATGTGTGCATAATGCTTTTTGTTTCATGATGTGTTCTGCACTTCAGAAACACAGCGTTATTTTTCTCAGAAATTTCAGGCAGCAGTAAATGCGTTTTTAAATTTTCTGAAACCAAATAAAATATTATTGTAAAGGTTTTCTTAACTCTTAAACTGAAAATTTGCTTACAGTTCTGATTACATACATAAATAAATCTGTCATCAGCAAATGCAAAACAAATTATTATGGAGAATGTAGCTTAAACACAGCCTGTCATACCAAATTTAATTAAAAACTGGTGTTTATCTAGATTATTTTCTACCTTCACTGGGATGTGTCTGATCAAAAAGGAAACCGACCAGGCAGGCCAGGAAATTGTGGAAAGACTGTCAGCTCCTTTAAGTGCTGTGTTCAAATATATGTCTAATCCAATTAAGCCCAAATAAATGGTCAGAGGCCATGGCATGCTCTCCCAACAACTCCTCCCGTGACAGAACTCGGTGCAGTATTTCAGGGAAGCTCTGCAGTTGCTGAGATAAGCAGAGCACATGGGAGTGGCATCAATTGGTTTTCAGCCTACTTAAATATGCTGCCATTACCTGCACCTAATGTTGGGCCTTTTGCCTTAACAAGGTGACATTAAAGCCTCAATTCTGGAAAGCACATAAACATGTTTTAAGACAATTGAGTTCCATGATCAAAATAAAGGGCTGTGTTGGGGGAGAAGAGGTGACATTTACTAAAAAATGATAGCAGATAATGAGAAGCAGGAGGAAAAAACCTTTTTATTTCAAACAGAAATCAAAGCACTGCTGAGAAGAGTTTGTATAAGCCAAAATGGGAATATTAAGAAACAGTTAAGCCATAAGCTAAGTCAGTGTAAATATGCCATGTTTTGGACCATCTCCATCTTCAGTGAAGTTCAGGAGTCACATGAATGAGTTCATCCTACAACCAGGACCTAGAAATTCCCTGCACTGTTACTCGTTTCTGCTTTAACTGTTAATTCTTGTTCTGTAAATAGGTCTCTTGAAAAGGGAACATTGTACCACAAGGCCCTGAGCCCTGGGAGCAGCAGTGTGGGGTCAGGCCGAGGACAAACACCATGGAGCTGCCCTCCAGTGCCCCTCTGTAGTGGGGGTGGGAGGCATCTCAGATCTTTGTGCTAATTTAAAACTGAAGCCACATCTCCTGAAATGATCATAATTATACCAGTTGTGTGATTTGCGTGGGACCCTGCAGCCATGGCTTTCTTGATAGCTGCTGTATGAGTATGTCAGCATGAACCTGAACCTCCCCATCATCCCAACAAAACACAGGCATTAAGTATATACAGTTTAACCAGAATCATTTAAAAAGACCTCAAGCCTTTGTGCGGGGGTGATGAGAGAGAGAAATAAGACATGTTAAAATGTTTTATGAAGATATATTTTAACTTCTAAGGCACTCAGGAACCATGGTGATGGCTCCTGAAATTGCTTAGATATGAGCTCTGATCCACAGGGAACTATCCTAAGATTCAGAAAGAGCATCAGCTGGTGATAGCTGCAAGTCAGTACCTACCTGGGCTTGACTGAATGGGTGACACACAGCAGAAATCCCCTGAGACTGATCTTCACGTGATTGTCAACCACTGCATTGGCAGCATAAAGCGACCTCAATGAAAATGAGGCTCTCACTGTAATCTTGCACTGCTGGGAGATTAAAAACAATCATCCAAATTGCTGGGCACTTGGTGCCAGAACAAATTCACTTTTCCCTCCAGTATTTCCTTTTTTCTGCATTCAGCATTCTGATGAACTTTGCATGGAGCTTACTGTGGCTTAGACACCATGGAGTTAAGATGAGTAAACAGATTGCCGTGGCTGTTCTGTACATACCAAGAGGAGCACAAAAGATTATTAATTGCAGAATGATTCTGTCAGTAACAGCCTTGATCCTGCACTGGGTATCATTCTGTCACTGTCAGAACCTGTCACTGTTGTAGGAGATGTCTTGTATTATCTATCATGTTCTGGTTAGATTTGCTGTTCACAAATATGGTTTGAAAACACAGTTGCAATTTCAAGTCATTTTTATGTTCCTTAGTTTTGAACAAGTAGTTTACAATCACACTCTAAATATTTTTAAAGGGGTCCTTTTCACAGCAAACTTAAAAGCTTATCATACAAATCCAGCTGTTTTAATTAATATACTGACATTTTGCTGCTGTCTATATAAAATTAAGTTGCTTTTATTTTTTCAACTGCAGTAGTAGCAGTATCCAGGCACTGTCCTGCAGTTCAGTAATGGAAATTTCCCAGCCTCAAAGCACAGCCTGTCTCAGTCAGCTGCAATAAAACTCTGAGTGATTTCAATATTGTTGTGTGCCTTACTTGTCCTCGGTTATCTGGAGCTTGTATCTTTTGAAAACCAGCTACTCCTCATGAGCTTGCTTCATCTTGCCCAAGACTTAAAATTCAGTAAACAAGCTGGGGATGATAAGAGAATTGAATCACCAGGTAAATAGTTATTTTACAGGACTGACAAAACAAAACATACATATAGTCAGTTTTTATGCAGCATATTACAGCAACTTGTGAGTCTTCACTAAGGTCCTTCTACATGACCCCTGTTTTCTTGTGCTGAAGCTTTATACACTGGAAGGCTTTTAAGTTCTTACAACAAGATTTAGCTAGTACATAATATCAGTCTCTTGATCTCTGCATTTCTGATATCACTGATTGCTCAGGAAAAAAAAAAGAGATAAAATTATTACATAACCTCAGAAGTCTAATAACTTACAAATACTAGAACATGCAGTGTGTTTCCCCCACACTTATTCTTGGTTCAGCTGTAGGCAGGACAAGTGATGCCTCCAGCAGAGGCAGAAGTCAAAGCATGTAGAAACAGGATTATTAGGATTTTATGTTGTCCAAATATTGCATTTTTAATGCTTTTTGCTCATAGTTAAAAATGTAGGGAACTTCTGTAATGAAGAGGTTGGCTTATTTGAGGACAGAGGAAAAGGGGTGATGCAAGAATGAATAGAAGACAATATGGGGGAAGGAATGTAAATTACAATTAAAATGAGCAGGTAGTGGCACTGAGCAGTGGGAATAGAAGGGTCCTAGTTGGAGGGGTGATATCCAGACCCCACTGCATCTGGCTGTGTGCAAGTGAAGCCCCTGGCAGACACACAAGCCTATTCATGGAGAAGCAGTTTGGGGAATGATGCCAGGCCTTCTAAAAAGAGCTCACCAGGACTTGCTTTCCCTGACGTCGGCGTCTGCCGAGGTGACGTTCATCACAATTGCATGTGGCTGATGACTCTGATGGCACAAGTACATGTCCTACTTGTCTGCTGTTATTAGATGTAATCTAAACCATGGTCAGTGCCTGAACAGAAACAAGCGATAGGGGACAGTACTCTAATGGCATTCTGAGATTTTCACCAGGGTTGAACATTTAGCCAGCATTAGAGGCTGTACAACCCATGACAAGTGCATGGCAGCCTTCAGGAGCAAGCTGCAGGCCGTAGCACAGCAACTCTGGATGAAGGTTCCACATACAAACTGTCACACTGAGCTTTCCTGGGCACTTGACAAAGAAACAGGATTCTCTCTTCTCTGCTGGGCAGGTCCTGACCTTGCTGACATGGAACTGCATCGTTGCTGTCTATCCTGTGCTGCTGGAGGGAGCACAGGTATCAGTCTCCTTTCCTTGCACTTTGTTCCACCCACTGATCTGACAGCCCAAAGGGTCTTTACTGCTTATTTCTAATAGATTTCAGATAAATTATAGACGTCTACAGTTTCTACAGTCCAAAACTAATGAATCATCATTTTTAAAAACAAACATTTCTTTCGCAATTTTGCATATCTATAGTAGATAAAAGCTGTGAAGAGAAGAGAGATTTCCTAAAGGAAGCAGTGTCACCATATTTTGAGAAAAAGAGCCAAGCTGTTGGAATCTGTGTTGCATTATGGGGTAATGCAATACCTCTGAGCACTTCCTGTTTATCATGAGAGATACAGTTTTCACCACATCATAAAACCTGCAAGCATTTGTTAATAAACACTCCTAGAGAAAAAATAATATCCAAATATACAACCCCTGTGGCATGTGTCATTATAAACAAAAGGTTTTCATTATATATGAAGGAGGACAATGTGTGTGAAAGCAGCAGATTTTGAGGGTCCCATCCAGCTTTTGCTGAAGGCCATGTTGCATCTCTCATTAGGTCATTGCACCCCAGCACATGATTCTTCTTATATGTAAACAGCAAGATGTTTGAATGAGCAAGTGTAATTTTTACTATCAGCATTCGTCATTTTTTTTAAACAATGTGGGGATACAGAGAACAAACATCTGCAGAATTGCAGCAGCCTTGTATGAAAATGGCAAAAGTAAGATTTGCTTTTAATAAAAATAATCTGCCAGTGCTGAGGTACCTAATCAAATACACAAATTGTGCAGCTGTTCAGAGTGGTGCTGTCTTGCTGTGTGGCCTAACTTGTCAGCTTTGTTCCCTCAATTAATTTTTCTGGATAAATTAACCTAGCTGGGAAAGGAAGAGCTGGGGAGCAAGAGGGTGCAGATTTTTCAACACCAGCAACCTTGATGGCACAATTTGCACCCCCAGCAGATAAAATCTTTGGCAAGGAAATGCAAAGTATTGTGACTGATTTAGGATGTTCTTGTGATCTGACTGGGACTTGGTCTGCAGCTGACAGACACAAGGGGTGGGGGTTGGGGAGGGAATTCAAGGTTTCTGCCAGTTCCATGGGGAATAAGCATTTTGATAGGTAACAGTACAACAACTCTGTACAGTCAGACACAAGACAGGCTGGTGCCTCATACAGCTTCACCACTGTTAAGTTCAAAGCAAATTACAAGGCTTATCTGTTTGTTCAAGATGGGAACATCTGAACTGCAGTTTCATGTGGTAAAATCCTGCTGCATGGAAATGCAAGATGGGCAATGACTGTGTACAATTCTTACTTCTTCAATTGGCTAAAGCATTTAAAACTCTGCCACACAGGCTGTTATCAGTTAGACAAGAGGAAAGATTGAACCTCAGAAAGATGTTCCCTCCAGCTACCAGCACTATATGTCTCAAAATTGAATTAATAATTAAGACATTTGTAGCTTTTTGGATTTTAAAAGTTTTAACAATGGAGAAATGATCTGGCTCACATTATCTTTGTCTTACCTGACATATGGTGGTTATTACTGCAGATACGCAGAGCCTCATGATAACAGATGCCTTTTATAAGTGCAATACATCCACTGTAATCAGGCACTACATTTATCTTACTGCATTACCAAGTCTCTGGGTTTTGTACAAGTGACACAAAATTGTTGTGAGGATATATCAGTGTCCTGAATCTCAACTAACTTTTCAATATGATGTCTCATTTCCAACTGACATTAACAGCCCACCTGAATCCCTGGCCTGGAAATCCTGAGAGAAAAACAATAAAGGCTGCTTTAAAAAAAAAAAACAAACCAACAACAACCAAACAAACAAAACCACACAAGAAAGCATGTCATTCTTTTAGAAAGATATGGCAAAATATCTGTAGGATGATGCTGTGCATCCAATTTTCCATGTACCATTAATGGCAGCAGGATAAGGTTAAGTGGTCACGCTCTGCCAAGCAGCACGTGTGGGGGAGCAGACAGCAGATGTGCAGCCACTTAGCCTGTGCCTTGTGCACCAGACCGTGGTATGGAAATGCACGTGGATATTTAATTGCTATTCAACTACAAGTTACTTGGATTTATGAGTCTGGGAAGTGCAGATGCTGCAGTGAGGAATGAGTGTTTATTAGCACAGTGGCTGTGCTGGCCTTTCCCGCAGAGAGGCAAAGTGCCCCCATCTAGAGAAAATGGATTAAAAGGGGGCAGTGCACCACTCTAATGTCCCATTTACCTTTGTGAAGTGCAGCTGGAAAAATGCCAATATATGGATACATTTCCATCATGAACTCTAAACAGATTTTACTGCTGATTATCACAGATAATAAAAATGCAGCAGCTGTCCGCTTATCAAAACCTAATTTAGAGAAATGTGTGGCTAAATAAGGGACATAAGCACCTTCAGGGGCAGCTACATGGATCCATGAGAATAAACTCTTTAAGAGCTAGATTAGGAAGATGAGACCCTTGCCCCATACCCAAACATTTTTCCAGTGCTTGGTGCAGTAACCTTGTGTAGTTACTCTGCACGTGTCCCCTTTCCTTGTTGGTTCCTCTTGCACTACACCCTTCCCTATACCAACATCCTGCTGGGTTGCTGCAGTCTCATTCAATCCTCTCTCTGTGCCCCGGGGGCTGGTGCTGCTGGGTGACCTTCCTTCACCTCTCCAGTCAGCCTCCCTGCTCAGGCGTGTTCATCCTGTGCCCTTTTGAGGGAAGCCCCACCTAGGAGGTGAAGTGGGAGGTTAAGCATCAATTGGAAGCAAGGCATACCCCAAAACACCCCAAATGTGCAGCAAAATTCTGATGTTCATACTTCTCCCACTCATTGCGGTCTCCATTCTCACAGTATCCAATTCTCCTCCTTTCCTGGGCTGGTATATTTTTACTGAATTCATTTTCTTGCAGTTTACTGAGCTGCATGAGCTCATTAAAAGTCAGACAAGCACCAGACCCGTACAAAGAAAGCAGCAGGACTGGAAGCAGAAGCATCATTTTGATACCAGCAGTCCTTTAGATTTGGTTCAGCTGCCAGGTGATATCCCTCCCTAAGACTAGTCTCAGCTGTAAAATCAGGAGGTTTGACTGCACTGCTGAGAAGCCTTCAGACACTTCTCTTGCCTTTGCCATCTTTTGCTGCACTTTTCTCTGGTTTTGAAAAATGCAGGAAAAAGCAATCATGATGGCAGTTTTGTAATGACTTCCTTAACCACCTCCTTTTTGCTTGTCCTCTGCCTCTCCTGTTTCTGCCATTTATGCTTCCCAAAGTCTCCCTGCTGTAATTCTCTGTGCTCCTGGTGACATTGTCCTATCCTCTCACAAGCAGCCTGGATCAGGAGGGCCTTCCAGCTAGAAATGCTCTCCTGATTCAGGATCTTTGCCCTTGCAAACTGCACAGGCAAGACAGGCAAACCCAGTCCTCCTTTCCCAGGACAAGTGTCCAAAGTATTACACAATCCCCAAGACATGCACACCACTCACCAAAACAATCCTGGGGATCCTATTTGTGTCTCTCCTTTCTCTCCAGTGGTACCAGTGCCCTGAAGGCAGGACCCAGTAGCAGGACTGTGGCTGTATAAACCCAAACCCAAAGCTGTATAAACCCAAAGCCAGAGGGCACTGCTTTGTGCGACGATCAGCAGCCCTACTGTGAAGGACAGAAGTATCTCACTGTGTTTGTTTTGTGATGTGTTCTGCTAATTTATACTGTTGGATTAATAAAAATGACAAGATAGAAGCTTTCCAAATGGAATCCATTGCTAACTGTCCTTCATAGCTCTATTCTTGTTCCACACACATTAGGAAGTGCACATTATCTGGTAAATCAAGACATTAGAAACAAATAAATGCCTTTCTATTGTAAGGAAAAATAAAAAAACCTTTCTAGAAATACTGTAGAAAAAGTCACATCCTCTATTTCTGCCTTTTATAAAAGGCAGGCTGTGTCTTATTATCATCAAGGAAGAAGTAAACAAATGTAATTTAATCAGTTCTGTCTTTCATTGATTTGCATCAGCAAGAATAAAAGACAAAGGCAGAATGGAAAACAGCAGCTTTGTGCTAAAAGTTTCAATGCACAAAATACTTCTTTCTCCAGCTGTCAAACATTAAAAAACGCTCTGCATACCAGTAATAATAAAAGTGTCAAACAATTGACCACAAAGGGAATCACAATGCTTCATTAAAAGCTCTAAAGCATAGTAGAAAAGCTTCCAGACATTTGCTAAACAGAACTAAATGCTCAGATACTTTCAAAAAGTGTCAGAAGATGCTTTCATGTAGTCTAGTCATGCAGATAAATATCTCCTTGCTTATTCCAGCCCAGTCTCTGAGCTCCTGCTGTTTCAGCACTAACAGCTGCATGTGCCACTTGCTGTCCTGAGGCCGAGGCAGCTCTAGTGCACCACAAGAGGTTAATGTCCTCTCCAGGGATGAGGCTCCATTGCATGTGGCATTGCAGGGATTTAATCAGTAATTTTGTATTTGCATATGTAATTATGTATTATTTGAGAACCTAACCTATTTGTTCAGCTGACAAGCGATGTTGTGATAAGGAATTTCAGCAGACAGGATATTTATAGATTCTTTATCTCTACGTACAATCAGAGCTAAAACATCAAACAATACTCCGAATGAAGGGTTGTTCCAGTTCAACTTTTCCCCATTGTTGCTTTTCCTTTTTGTTTTTTTTCTCCCTCTGTCTGGTTAGTGCCTAAAACTTGGCAGTAAGAGAAAAAAGGGAATGTGACTCACACTGACAACTTCATTTGCTGTAAGAGACCTCAGTAATTGCTCTAACCCACTTACAGGAAAGCTACCCCTCCTCTTTCTCTCCTTCTCCACCCTTGGACAGACAGAGGCCACACTTGAAGCAGGAGCAGCGGGCTGCTCCCAGAGGTCAGGCTATCACTTATGGAATAACCAGGCCTTCCTTCACACTTTTCTTCTGCATTTCAAGTTAACCCCTCACAAGAATTTAGAGCAGCTTCAGCTTAAGAGCATCTTCCCGCCATGGCTTTTTCATGCACCTAATAATGAGCAGGGTTTGCAAAGGGCTGACAGCTCAAACGCAGCAGGGGTGGGGTGGCTGCTCCCACAACACGCAGGGCTTGGCAGCCAACACGGCAGCTCCAGCATAAAGCTGCCGAGGAGTCAAACAATTGTCGCCTTTTCCTTTCCTTGAGGGATGGGGGCAGGGAATGGTAAATAGAAACAGGAGAAGAATCAGCACACTGCCATGCAGCACTCTACCAAAATATATTTTCATTTTTACTTACCTAATCAACATGAGAGCAGCATTCGTAGTGAGGTGGTGGAACAGATGGCAAAGACTCGGTTTTCAGCAAGACGTTAATTAACAACAACTCGAGTTTCTGTTAGAGAAGGGAGTTTGCTCTGCTCTAGCACAGTTGAAATGGGTGCTTACTACATAAAAAAGCCCTCCATTTCTCCACACAGAATTGTGATTTTTTTTTTTTCCATTTCATCCCCGTTACTCTTCCAGGATATTCTCTAAAACACAGCAACATCCCACATGCAAAGCCTTATAAAAAACTATCACAAGTTTGGGTCCTACCAGTAGCTTGGTATTCTCCTTGCAAATACTTCTCAATGTTCTGTGGACATATAAATACAGAGAGGAAAGGGAAGAAGAGTTATGACTAAGAGTTGCGTGCAACTTACACTGCAGGTGAGGCTTGTGTTATGTGCAGCAGCTTTCACAGAGAAATGATTGAACCTAAATCTTAGGTGCTCTGCATGAAGTTCTCTCCCCTCCTTCCTCTGTTCCACACACTTGGACTTCACATCTTCAGGACACTGATGCAGCTGAGTTGGAAAGAGCTGTTCCAAGGGGGACTGAAGCAGAAAGTAGCAATGAAAGATATTTATTCAAACCACAGGCAGAGAATACATCACCCAGACACAATTAATAGGGAAATGGCACATGAAGCCGAAAAGTCTGGCCTCTGTTTTTCATCTGATAAGCTGTCTGGATGTCCAGGCACACTGAACAGCCCACAAACATCCAGCTCTTCCCTCCCTGTACTGCCAGGTGATGGAAGATTGCTTTTTCCTGCTTTGCATTCAGCATCAGTGGCTCTCCAGAGTCACATGCCCAAGCCCTGCAGAGGCCTGTGGGCCACATTCCTCTGGGGATTACATCCATCCCAGCAGGAGAGAGGGAAGAGATGCAGGCCAAAAGGGATGGGCAAGCAGTGGGGAGGGAGGAGTTGAGGGGAGCAGGGAAGGAGTGAGCAATAGTGAACATCCAAATTAACTCAGGCAGGAGCTGGAGGGCAGTACTGCAGGAGAGGGAGAGGGGAAGCAGTCAGGCACTATATTATATAAAATAGGACAACAGGGCATCTAGATTGATCTGCTGTGGAGTTTGGAAATGAACCCATTATTCTCACACCTCAGCACTCATCCCTGTGCTGCCAGCAAATCTCTAACACCTGACAAGAAGCATCTTTGCCCATTCTAGTGACATGCACATCTAGAAAGGATGCTTTTCCATTACTCCCACTTACTCTGTGCAGGCAGTAGATGGCTGTGGGTCTGTGCTGCAAGCTGGAAATCACGCCCTACTCATTACCCAGAGGGAGGGAACAATATTTTTGCAGATGATTCTTTATTTTCTTCAATGTGTGTATTAAATCATAGTTGGGATGACTGAAAAACTACATTACAAGAATACTGCAGTTATCAAGCCTAACTAAAAATTATTATTTGCTTGAACTAAGAGTGTCTCTTCAACCTTTCAGCAGCTACTTTAATTCAAAATTTCAGGTAGGCTCCAGTGCTGATTGCTCTCAACCACAAGAAAATATGTCCTGACACCGTTATACTGAGCACAACCAACCTGCAGAATTGTACAAGACTTGGCCTCCACCAGTTCATGTTATGTTAAACCAGAAATGGGCCACACAGAATATCTTGCATACATCAGATGGCAGAGATTCTTCGCAGGATGATTTTCAGGAGAAGCGCCAGATATCACTGAAACTGTGCTGAGGAGGTGCAAAGTAAAGGAAAGAAAAGAACACCAAAATTGTATTCTGCTTAGCCTGTCCTCCTTTTACAGGGGTTAAGAGGGAGATGTGAGAATCAGCAGAACTACTTCTGTACTTATGGCTGCTTTTTTGGGAGGAGAGAAGAGTGATGAAAAATCTTTTGCAGATATTACCTTTAAAAATATTATCAGCATAACAAGAAATTAACTCCTCAAGCAAAACCAAAATGAGAAGCGACCAACAGATGCACAGACAAGCACTGACTTCAGGAGCTGCAAGGCTGAATTTGGCTCCAATTCTGTGAAGTACTTTCAAAGCAGGAACATACTGCATACAAATGAGCATTAAATAATTCGCATCATTAAGAGAGCTCTGAGCAGCTCATCTGGACTTTGAAAAAAGCTAAAGCAAATGTAGATTGCTTGAATACCATTAGGGACAGTCATTAACAAGCACTAAGGCATCTACAGTATTGACACAGTGACCCATCCTCCTTCCCAGGTTATTTTCTTTATTGATTTGTATAATTTCTTACACATGAGCTTTGGAGTGTAACAGAGCTCAGCAATTCATGCAGGAACACCCCTTAAAGCGCTATACAATTACATCTTTTGTATAGTGCATCTTTTAATTTTGGTTTTAGAGAAACACGGCCCTGTCTGTTTGGTGTAGATACCATAGACAATTTCAACACCAATGCATATCAGGGAAACAAAGGTAAATGGATTTATCCAGGGTGACACAGAAGGAGCTGTGCAACAGAAACAGTCCAAAGGCTCTGGATGTCCAGTTTCCAGGTTGAAGCATTTCACTTGATCAGCTCCAAGCAGAGCTGCTGTAGCACTGGGATAAACTGTGACCTCATACCATATCTCAAATACTGGGAAACATGTGGGACTGTGCAGTGACAGTGCAGAAGAGATCAGGTGAAGAACAAGTTGTGCAAAGAACCAAAGGTACAGTGTAGTTGAAGGTACTCAGGTGCCAGAGCTGCAGGAGTTGAGAAGAGATGGAGTACTGAGAGCTAAATATGTGCAGCAAAGTGCAAAGGGGGAGGCAGGGGCAGGCACCAGCCTACAGGCAGTCGAAGGGGAGCTGGAAGGAATCTTTAATGAAGGCAGAAATCGTTCTGGGTGACTCAGAATATTGGTATTCACAAAGAGAATTGAGAGCAGGCAAAAATAAATAAAGCTGAAAGCAAAACCTAAAGGCCAAATCCCTCTCAATAGCCAGAACACTGATATAATCTGAGCAACCAAACAACAGGTCCTTGTGAAAACCTCTCTCAGCTACTTCCTGCACACCAGCCTCTCTCCCAGGCTGGCAAGGGCTGCAGGCAGCTCCCACTGCCCAGCCTGGGAGCTTTGCAGGCTGCTCTTGTGCTGACACCATTTCTCTGCAAAATGCAGCCCTGGTGGTCCTCCCTCCACACCCCCAGCCCTTGGCTTTCCTGTGACATCTCAACTACTGCATTTGTAACCTCACAAACTTCCCTGAGCAGCTCCGTGTGGCTTTCATTAGCTGCCAGCTTTTGTACATGACACAGGCACACACTTCAGTCCCTGACAGACCCAAAGGCACAGTAGTTTTATTTATGAGTGGATTTAATGCTAGCCAGCCTCAAGATCCTGCTGCCATCAGCCAAATATATACTCAGGCAGCATTTAACTAAAACCCTAAGATCTACAAGTTTTACAGTGGAGATTGAAAACCAGGTTAGTTTCAGTTTTATTCTTTTTATAAAAGTATCATGACCTTTTTTTTTTTTTTTTAACTTTTCATTGAAGAGCAGTCAAAGAAGTTACACATATATTTTGGAGCTGAGATAAGTAAGACTGAAGAACAGGAAAGACTTCCTGACAGTGAGATCTATTAGTCAATGGAGCAGTCTCCCAGAGGAGGTGCTGGGAGTGCAAGCAGTGCTTTAGCAGAGCTAAAGCCAGCATTAAGTGCTGTGAGTGGTGCTGCCAGCTCCAGAGGATTGTTATGAGACATGGCCCCCAGCAAGGCAGGACGCCTGCCATTAGCCTGCTAATGCACATCCTGGCCTGGCCAACTGCTAGTGGGAATAGCTCACTGACTTCAAAGGTCATTAACAAGAAAATATTAGAAGACAATTTTCTAATGGCAGGGGCAGCCTCTGCAACATGTCTTCCATTACAAAAGATGATTATTAGTAGGGGGAAGAAACAAACAGTTTTCATTAGTATTTGTATTAGGGCTTATTCATTAGCTCTTCCTTAAACTACCTAAAAGTAAAAACCACTGAATTGCTCAGATCCCCTTCATGTCTAATTTGCCTTGCAGAAGAAAGCCCTTCCCAATCTCTTGCTAGCATTACCAAAGAAATTAAAAAGTACAAACCACCAATTACAAAGGCTTAAGACAGATCTATAATCTCTTTACCTTAGAAAGCAAACAAAACCAAGACACATTGAAATGCTACAATTCAGATAAAACCCAGCCTTATAAACTTTTCCATGGGGAAGAACATAATTGGTGAGAGGAGGAAGATTAAACTGTTTTCCAAAGGTTTTAGTGTCAGTACAAAATCCAGCATCTGAAATGCTTTTCTTATAATTTTCTGGTATCACTGCACTGTGCAGCAGGAACATTGTCTCAGCGGTTTAGCTGGTAACTTTCAAACACCTTGTATTTAGACTTTAAATGTAACCTTAATACTGAATGTCTGGAATTTCATACTTTATTGTCCTGATCCATCAGGACACTACAAATTGTACAGGCAATCAGTGCTAGATCTATAGTAAGAGGAAAGTTTGTCCATGTATGATTTGATATTTCTATCACTCTGAAGAGATGGAAATCCTTTGGAGGGGGAACAGAGAGAGTGAGATTACTGTTTGGTTTTAAAAGCAGACTCACCAGTGCAACACCAAAGCCTGCCTGCACTGTTGAACTTGACCTTCATCTCAATGGCAACATTTCTGTTCTTCAGAAAGATATAGGGTAGAAAGAGGGAATTGGCAGAGTCATCTCAGTGGTTCATCCATTCTCCTGTCTCCAAGTCAGTCATGGCAGGGGGTCAGCAGGAGCAGGGCTAAACCAGCTGTGCTCCAGGGAGCCTTCTGACAGCCAGGACCAAGGAGGACACAGAACCTGTAAAGACCAATGACCTTGGGCCAGTTAAGTCTGTCAGAGAAATCTCTTGACATGCCTCCACACTCGCCCCATGCCAGTCATTCCAGCTGCTGGAACAGTTGTGTGGAATTAGCTGCATCAACAGAAAACAACTGGGTAAAATACCTGTTGTCAGTGGCCCGACTCGTGTTACCTGTGCTTGTCTGTAACCCAACAATTAGATCCAATAGTTAGCAGCTTGGCTTAATTATAACTTAGAACTTCTCCAAGCATAGACTTTGCTCAAGATTTTAAATGACTATAATTAATTATGCAGAAAGCCTGAAGTGTCTTCTCATCCATTGTTAAAATTATTTTTTCTTTTCCCCACATTGACACCAGAATGTGCTTTCATAAAGGAACTGGGCTGTCAACTACAAGATCAAAAAAGAGGCATCACTTGTAGAAAACCACACAGAGAAACACCTTTTACATTCTATATAAAGAGAAAGAAGGCTTCAGAATTTTTTAATCTTGACTAAGAGATTCAAAGAGGAATATCATTCTAACCTACACTTGTTTAGCTGTATTTCTTATAGGAAAGATTTATTTCTTGCTTCCCATTTAAAAAGCTTTTTGCACCCTCCCCAAATTACTGTTGTTATCAGAGATATGGTATTGGGCAGCTGGGCCCCAGCCTGAATCAACGGCTTGAATCTTCAGCAGTAAAAAGCAAACCACACAATTAATGCCAGAAAGATAGCAACTTCTTAAAAGGCACAGGGGAGGAAGGAAGGTGTTATCATGCAAAGAAACGTTTCGCATTCGCCTTTGCAGTGCCCACCCGCAAGAGGAAAACACGAAGGGAAGGACACCGCACGCAAGGGCTCTTTTGTGCAGATTGTGGCCGCTGCCAGATTCCCGCACACTCTGCCAGGCTTTTTGGCTCGCTCCGGCCGAAGGAAGGCGGGAGCCCTCTAGGGGTGGCACACAGCCCTGAAGGGACATGGGGCACCTGCGGAGCCATTCGCTTTTTCCGCGCCGAGCCCCTCCTGCCTTCCCCGGCACGTGCAAGGGCCCAGCACCTGAAGGTCTGCACAGAAAAATCAGGCGGGGTGCAAGGAGATCCCAGACTTTTTCCTGGAAGTGCTTACTCTACAGCCTGGCATATGATGTGGGAAGTCTCTCTTCTTGGTTGGTTCAATCCTTTCAGGGAAAACAGAACATCACCAAAGTGCAGACTGCAGTTCTGGAGCTAGCCTGCCTCACCACAACATAGTTGGGATTTTTTCTTATAGGCTATGCAAAAAGGACTTGATTTTGCCTTACTATGTGCCTCAAGCATACTGTGAACTCTTGTACAAAATGAGCGAGTTTATCTTTGTCAAGGCTTGTTCAAAATAGTTCTTTCCAAGAACTACTTCTGTTTGAAGGCTAGGTAACAGCTGCAGCATTTGAACATTTAAATATTTTCTCATTCTAATGAGAACTTAAGATCCTTTCCAAACAGCTCAACATAACAACATGAGAATGTGGCAAACCCAAACTTCAAAACATTTTGACTCCAGAAAAAAAAAAAAAAAAAAAAAAAAACCCAAACAATACCCAAAACAAAACACAAGCATCAAAAAGCATCTAATAAGATATTAGGAATTTGCTGTAGTGCAACCAAGAAAAGATTTTGTTAGAGATCCAAACCAGAAGACTGCAATAACAGCTTAAGACTGAAAAAACCCACCAAGGTTATTTGTTTGGTTAGGTTTTTTTTTAAGAGATATTGACCATAAAAGACCTGCACAGTTACATGAACAAAACTGCCGTATCAGTTTGGTGAAACAGGTAAATACCCATTACAGTCTCTACATGTAATTTACAAACAACTTTCTGCATGACATATTCAAGGTTATGCTCGATTTCTTACAAAAAAAAAATCTGAGACAGTAAGATGAAAGCCTGTAATCTACATCAGTGCTACTTGAATAGCAAACTTGATCTAGATGCAGAAAACGTTTTATCTATCCCTCACCAAATGGCAGAGATGTGAAGTCTGCATTAGTAGGAGAGCCCATATTTCTTGAAGTTCTCCCAGTCTCTGAAGAAGCACTTCTGCTCACTCCATTTCCAAGGTGGAGAGCACAGGCATTTCCAGGCTGTTGGCAGAGCCCTGGTTTTGGCCGGGATAGAGTTAATTTTCTTCCTAGTGGCTGGTACAGTGCTGTAGTTTAGATTCAGCGTGAGAATAATGTTGAATACACACTGATGCTGTAGTTGTTGCTAAGCAGTGCTTACTCTAAATCAAGGACATCTCAGTCTCCCAGGCTCTGCCAGTGAGGAGGTGCACAAGAAGCTGGGAGGGAGCATGGCCAGAACAGCTGACCCAAACCAGCCAAAGGGCTGTTCCTTCCATAGGTATTGTGACTGTTTCTTGCTCAAACCCTTCAGCAACAGAGCCTGCAATGACTGGAATCCTGGAGCAGAAGGTTGGCTCTGAGCCCCATGTTGAACACATGGGTGGTGGGGATCTGTTGGATGAGAAGGAAAACAGTCACGAGTGTGACAGCACAGCCAAGAATCAGCAATGCCTGCATTTCATCTCCTACTATTCAAAATGAGACAGCAAAGCCAATGTTGGGCACCAGCAAGGAGAAACAACAGTGATGTCCAGTCCTGTTCTCAACTGCAGCTGGAATGGGCTCAGACCTAGAGCAAGGCAGTGCCCTTTGTTGGGAAACACCAGGGATTCTCATGAGACACTGGAGTGACTTTCTTCAGGTCTGTGTTGTGACTGGCAAAGATCAGCTGTAGTTGCCTTTGCACTGTGGAGTTACCTGGCTCTTGGATTCCCACAGCTGCTCTACAAAACCATGGCAGAACAGTGGCAGTCAGCTGCTGCTTGTACTCCCTGGTGAGCCCAGTGAATCACAGGCTGGAAAACTGCTGCTAAACCTAGTCAAGCAAATCCCTATCCTACACTTTTCTGGGAATTTGCTGCTTTTTAAGAGATTATTGCAAGTGAAGTTTCACCCCTGCAATTCTTACTGTTAAAAAAAATAAGATAAAAACAAACAAACAAAAGACATTTAGAACCATGAAATGGAACGTATTTTCAAGAGACTTTTGGTTTGATCTGAAGTAGGTTCAAGCATGTCCACAACACCTTGACCAGAATACACCTGATGATTCATTATGGTTATACTTATTTTTGTATTTTAAGAAATATTTTAATCTGTTTCCCTGTGATGCAGCATTCTGGGTTCTTGTAGACTTTATTTTCTTCTCTAGGATAAATACAACAGCATTTAGACAAACTTCCTGAGAGATTGCATCTCTCAGGTCCCCTTGTTAAAGCTTGCCTTTTGTCAAGTGTCCTGTCTCTGTCCTGCTCTCCTTGTCTTCATATCCTGAGGATATGAACACCTGCACTTCAGAAAAAATCACACAGGTTAGCTTAGCTTCTAGGCCTTACTTGTATTTCAGGTTACCATTCCTCTTAGAACTGTCTCTATATTCTGTGCTAAATTAGCCCTAGCATACTCTGAGAATCCATTCTCCAGCCTTCCACTTCAGTGGTCAAAGACCACTTCTTTAACAAGTATGCAAGTAAATAAATCGTCACCATCTCTGGCTGCAACAGGGTCTTTCAGATGATTATACTGCAGGACACAGGCAGTAAACTCCACTTAACCTGCATTGTCACTATGGTCAGCTGGGTAAAAGAAGGTACAGATCAAATCAATGAATTAGAGGTACACAGTCCCGAAATAGTTTCAGTGACATTCATCTTTTTAAGTAAGAACATTGTGTAATCCCAAGGATCGCTTCCTTCTAGCGCTCCCACTGATCTCTTTTCCCAGAAAAGCCCTATGGAAGAAGGTAACACGGTGAGACAGGGTAACCACTCAAAGATGTGCAATATGACCTACATGAAAAAAGTTGCAACATGAGGTACTTGAAATATTAGAATGAAATAGATCTTTAAGAAAAGAAACAAACAGTGCTTCAAATCACTATACTTTATTAATACTTCAGAACCATCAGATCCTACAGTGGCAAGTTCTTATCACCACCTGTTTCCAATCACTGTTTTGAAACAACTTCTTGCAATATGCAAATAGATACATGAGGCACTGTGTGAATACAAAAGTGACAGTACAAAAAATCCCAACAATTAAACCTCATGCAATACATACATATATAAAAAATATGGTAATGTAGCATAATACACACAAGCACTATTAGAACAATCCATGTAAATGAATGTACAATATGCATAGCATTTATGATCAATGACAACAGGCTTTTGACCTGTGCATAAAACCAGTCAGCTTAAATAAGAGTTTTAAGAGACTAGATAACTGGTTAA
The DNA here is from genome assembly GCA_013400175.1 of Phainopepla nitens. Taxonomy (NCBI): domain Eukaryota; kingdom Metazoa; phylum Chordata; class Aves; order Passeriformes; family Bombycillidae; genus Phainopepla; species Phainopepla nitens. The sequence continues at coordinate 19,112 of VXBQ01000064.1, forward strand.
GCCACAGCTTATAAAACCCGCTGTACTTCAGCTTTTCTGCTCAGAGTCACAAGTGCAGATTAGCATATAAAATAAATAAGGACTATGATTCTACAAAACTTGGCTAACAGCTCCTATTTCAAAGTCACTGGCCCTCTTACTTTCATTCAAGGTTCGTCAGCCAACACAGTGGCAAGAAATGTGCCTAAAGCAACAGCTCTGCTCTTGTACTGTTTTAATACTGATAAGAAGACATTTTGAATTCAGCAGGAGTAGTTACTTACCACTCCTCAAGCACGGGACTGGGGTTACAGTGCGGGGCAGGCCCTGGAGAATGGCACTGACTGAGAGGTCGCTGAGCCTCGGGCTGTGCTGCTGCTCCCACCCTGACTGCTCAGCCAACTGGGCAGGAGAGAGAGAGCTGGGGAGGGGAAGGAAGGCAGAAAGCTTTCCCCCCCCCACTCTCAACAGTGCAAATGTTTGAAAATACAAATGATCTGCAGGGATAAGGAAAGAGAGACAAGAACGTTTCTGAAATCCTGTAATCAGGGTGAGAGCTATTGTTACCTGAAATAAGCTGAAGTATTCCTATGGAGTAAGATACAAATAACAGGATTTTCTTCTTACATATCCAATACTGGTCCATGCCAAAGCAACAGTTAATGTAGTCTCTTATCTTCCTAGCTGACATGGTTCTTTTTACACTTTGGGCGTTGCAGGCCTCCAAAGATTGGACCAAATTCACTATGGACACAGATGAAGAGAAAATTACAAAGTGGCAACTAAACTGACTTAACAGCCAACAGATTTTACAGTCTAAAAAGCAAGCACTTTGGGGAGGGAGAGGGTGACAATGTAAAAGGACATAAAAGAGAGACAAAAAGAAAATTGGGAAGAAAATAGGGACGACACAGAGCAGCACTGACTTTCAGAAGAAGTTAAAAGTAATTAAATTCATTAAGTTAAATGAACTTAGAGTTAAAAACTTTATACTGGTGGGTTGGTTTTTTCTTCTCTTATCAGTATAAAGTTTTGACCCCAAATAGAACAAATAGCTTGCTATTATTAAACACACTGAAGAGAGAAAAACAGAGGGAAAACCAGACAAAGAAAGCAGCATTAATCATGGAATATACAGCAGAATGCCTTTTCACAAAGTTATAAAGGGCACCATGAAAAAAAAAGGAAGTATTTTTATTGCCCTGAGAAGGTCCCCATAGGATCACCCTGGTTTCTTTGCTATTATCTCTTTATCCTTGGACATCCAAAAAGAAGCATCACTGCTTAGATAAAAGGATAAATAGTTCCTGGCAGGAATGATGGTCACACATTCCAGCTCCATTTGCCAAAGCAACAAACCCTTTACCTGCCTAATGTATTGCCTCAAAAGGGATAAATAACTTCAAGGAGTGATCCACTACATCAGGAAGGACCAATGACATTTCTGTGCATGGAAATCTAGAACCATGTAATCAGTAATAACTTCAGTATTTGATATATTAATATATAACAATATATGGAAATAAATAAAATATATGGAAATTAGTAATCAGGCTTAATAGTTGAAAGAAAATTAAATAATCAGAACCCAGCTAGTCACAGAGCCCAGATATATTTAACTTTCTAAGGAGCTAAATGTATCTTGTCTCTTCAACTATAAAGGACATAGTAAGACCTAAAACTCTGACTGAGAGGAGTTTGTTATCTAAATAAAACAGACATTACAAAGCAGCCAAATTCATTTGCTAGAAACAGTGGTTTTCAGCCGACAGTGCACTGCCAACTCTTCTAGGCTGCCTTTTTTTTATTCCATTGTTTGCATTCCAAGAAGCTTGAAAACATTTCTTTTCCTATTGATTTTGTCCTCTTCTGCTTAACAAAAGCTGCATCTTGCTAAATTTTCTGTGGCCAACACAGCTGTCCCTTGTTTATTTTTGTGTGCACCAGCAGCAGGGTGCACAGCTTGGAACACGCATTAAACCAGGGACACTGAACAGCTCGTTCAAGTCTGATGGGTCACACTGAAATAAAAGTTTAAGTGATTCTCTGGAAGATTTTGGTTTCTTGTTCCATGCAGAGATAAGGTTATCTGTCACAAGAGCCTACCAGCTCATTTTAAGGCATTATTTTAACAAGTGTCTATGACAGACACATGTTCAGAGGTGCAGTCACTCCTTCAAGTCTCCATTTGCTTACTTCTCAGCTGTCATGATTTATATAAATAGCTTTAAATTAAATAAAATCCAAGGAATATATTAAGCCCAGCTAAAACACATGCAGAAAGTGGCTTAGCTCTTAAGAGCTGTCAGTGCTGCAAAACAAATACTCCACAGGGCTGGCTGCTTGAGTGGCTCGATTTAGTAACACAGAGAGGACCAGCCTCTTGGTTTTGATGCTGTTTGAAAGGTTATGATGAGCTTGGTAGAAACCCCCCTGATTTTCAGCACTACTCAAATGCAACCAGACCTGCTGTAAATTTGTGTTTAGGGAGAGTACGTAACTTCATGTAGATTGGGAAGTTTTGCATTCATTTGAAAGCTCATTTTTCTCATTCTCCAATCCTTCCCGGGTGGCATTTTGTTCATCAGAAGGGTTTGCTTCTCAAAAAGGGGGAATGGACCATTTTTTCCCAGTAGGAATCTGTCTGAAGACACAGGCCCAATTGCAAAAGGGAACGTAATAGAACTAAGCAGGGAAATTTAATTCAGGCTTAACCAGAGCTAAATTATATCTGAATCATCTGCAATATGCTCTGTTGTGGCTAACATCCCCCCACCTTCTCCCTAAAGCATTTGCTTGACACTTCAGTACTGTAAGACTAGAAACAGACAATGGCTGGTGCTGCACATTCAGTACCTGCATCCACAAGAATACAAATAATTTAACCAACAGAGTCAAACTTGCACTAAGAGTAGAGCTGGAATATTAACTCAGACTTTACTGTCTATGCCCTTTATAGATTGAGGGTATTTGCTGGTTACCTTTTGTTCATTGCCATTTACAAATACCATTTACAAAAGTTCTTAGCCACTTGTTTTGCAAATACCTTTTTTAGGTTAGTTCTTATAGTCTTTTAGGTTTTAGGTGTTGGGTTTTTGTGGGTTTGTGTTTTTTGTTGTTTTTTTTTTTTTTCCTTGGAGGGAAGCT
>VXBQ01000064.1:22353-44826 GCA_013400175.1 Phainopepla nitens
TTTTTTTTTTTTTGCCTGGGAGGGAAGCTTCAACTCCAAAGAACTGATTTAAACTATCAACTGAACACAGGTTTTCCAGCGCAGACAGCCAACTTGTCTCCCAAATTCAGAAAGTAAGAGAAGCACTTTTCCCAATATCCAACAAAAAAGTGGAAATTTTAGTGGCTCCTCATGACAGAAGGTTAATGGCACTGGAAATGCTTTTTAAAAGAGCAGTATCAGATCTGACTTGGAATTGAGCTAAGTGTCTATTAAATGCTATTCAAGTCATCACTGTGATTAACACTACTCAGCTGCCAGCACTGCTGTAACTACTCGGTGCCCAATTACTCATCCTGCAGGGTTCACCATCCCCTCCATCATGAACACACTCCCTGCTCACTCACAGCAGACTGCAGAAGCTGGGTGCTCCCTCTTAGCACTACTTTACACGGGAGGATGTTTGGAAAAATCCATTTAGCAGCATTAGCTTCCAAGGTAGCGCTGAGGGGTCACAGTAAGTCACCCTGGACACTTTCAGTGCTTTTCCTTCTTTGCCTGTTTGAAGGCAGAGTTACCACAGCTGAGCTCTGCCTTTTTAATGGGTGTGTTTCTAATTCTTTCAAGCACTGGTATTTCACTCTAAAGAACTGACATTTGTAGCTCTATTTTCCAGCCCACTTCCTTTTTAAAATAGGCATTAATAATACTTAAATGCATTCCTGTCTCTCTCTTTCACTCCTCCATCACTCAGAGGGTGGATTTTACTTAATCTCCCTCTGTTCTAAAAATTTTCCTGCGTTTCTATCATCTGTATTCTTAGGGAAAAAAAAAGTCAAAATGAACCTCCCCAACAAATGTTATTGGTGAAATTTTAATCTCATCTCTGTCAGACCTAGAATATTCATTGTCTGAGGTGTGTGGCTTGGAAGGAGAGGATGGGGAAAGGAAGGGAAGGTAGAAGCATGAATTACCCATAAGCAAAAGAGATGTTGCATACCCACAAAGCAGAACAATTGAATCCAGTTTCCAATCAAACAACAAAAGAATTTAAGTGTGCTCTGTTTCAAAAATTCAGGCTCCTTTAGAGAGCCATTTTTTTTCTGCTGAGTGCTAAAATGCAGCAGCAGACATTTATTTGGAGTCTAGTAAGACATGAAAGTTATTGAACATTTGTCTTGAATCCTTCAGCTATTTTCTACAGCTTCCCCCCAAACTGTATTTGGGATTTTTCTGTAGATGACACATTACGAATTACTTATTCTAGTGATGGGATATAAACTGCCTTTTTTGACCCATTACAGTTTCTGTTGATCTGACCAGACTTTTTAAAGCTAGTAAGAAGTCTCTGAAAATGAGAGAAATACTTTTAATCCATGCTGTAATCTCTAAGAGTTTTCAAAGACTGTTCCTATCCATTTGCATCTCAAAGAAATGAAGCACTATGTCAGTCAGAATGAATGCAAATGTAAGGGAACAGCTTCTAAGACTGCAGAATTTCTTCCCTAGAGCATTGCTTGAGAATTCGATTTTATGATTGCCACAGACAGCTTTCTAAAGGCCCATTTCACTTAGCTCCCATAAAACAGAAATTATCAAATTTGAAACAAAAAAAGGATATTCTCACATAGCTGCAAGCATCCATCAAAAGACTTAAGACTTTCGTTCCTCTGTAATGCAAATCTGCCCAGAAAAGGTTGAAAAAAGAGAACCATTACAAAGAGTTTGGCTTGTTCAGTCCCCTTCACCTTTGAGGAAATCTGGCAAATTTCAGAAACAAAATCATATCACGAATTTACCAACATTTCACACCTTCCTTCATAAATACAATAATTTTCCCCTCTCCTGAGAGCCCTCAGATAGCAAGGAAATCAAACAATTCTGCATGATTCTTACTAAATAATAGAACTATTTCCAAGACACCAAGAGGCACTAGTGGTCATCAGGATTTAGCATGGAATTGAGTATCTGGCTAGAAATCAAAGAGAGAGGAGTTGATAAATCCAAGGGGATTACTGAACAAGTCTAAGGGCTTCCTTAACTGAAGAAAGGTCACTACAAACACTGATGCCCATCCCACCAGGTTGCCATAATGGAAATCCTTCCCAATATATTTTAAGACACCAAAATGTAAGGTGGAAAACTGCTTAAACCTTCTCAAAAGAAAAGCTCCTGTGGCAAAACAAGGCAGTCGCTGTCTGAGCTGCTGTGTAGTGAGAGGAGGCACTGAGGAATTCCTGTGTTAAAAACTATAGGACCATCCCCAGTAATTCCAGCAAAAGCCTTGGTTCACTGCATCATCCCACATCAGCAAAGGATCCAGAGCCTGTGGACACAGGCAGTGCTACTCTGCTCTTCCTCTGAGCCATTCCAGCTCTTCTACCTAAACTTCCCCCCCAAGCAACATTAATGCTCACCATATTTAAATCAACAGTGACGTATTGCAATGACATGTGCTTCTAAATGCGGCATACAATCTTGCTGCCAGATGCAAAGCACTTTTTGTTTTGATACTGAAATTAACAACAAATTTACCACTGAGCCTTCAGATCTTGTTGAGTCCTGCTAGCCAGGCAAGACAAAACACAACCACAGGCTCTAGCACGTCATGAATAGAGCAGTTGTGCAACACCTTCACATATTCATTACAATTCTTTCATCCTCTGAGCTTCAGAGTTCCTTAGAAAGTTATTCAGACCCAAAAGATTCATGAAGCGTGGCCAAATTAACCTTTCATTATGAAAAAAACATTGTTACTAAACCGTTTCTACTTTGTGTTAGTAAATTTTCTTGTGAAGGTCAGAAGTTACTTCTTTTTAAATGAAATAATTACTCAGATTGTTACTTTACAATTAAATCTCTAAAGCCTTCTGCACAGGGCTGGGAATAAGTCACAGTGAAGCTTTTACTATAAACCACAAGATTTGGCAACAATGAAAGACATGTTTTCTTGAAACCTAGTTACTACTAAAATAATTCACAAACTGAAACATTTAAGTGCATCAATGAAAACAAAAAGTCACATTTTAAAAATTAGGAACTGGCTCACCAGACTATGATAGGCAGCCAGAAATCCTTGGGTGAAATATTTAAGGCACTTGAGGGTAATCAGTTTTTTTACACCAGATAATAAAGACAGAACCACTTTAAACTTCCAGTTTAAATAAAAACCACAACAAAATAAAGTAACACTGCAAAACATTCCTCCAAATGTAAAGTTCAGAAAATGAACAAATAAACACTTACAGTAAAAATCAATTTCTCCTTTGTTATAGTATGCAAAATAGTGGCAGGAAGAGCACATTTACCTGCTTAAGCATACAGACTGTAAAGATCTCTCTCAAATACCACAAGAAGAGTCTTTTCTTTTCAGGTTGCCAAACAGCCAATAAGCAATTAGCCAATTAGCATGTTTGTTAGGGAGAAATATCCAGTGCAGTTAAATATCAGATTCCAGTTTATAAACCAGAGCATCCCAGAAAGCAACTGATTTTCTATCATTTTCCCTGGGATATTTCTAGCTAGTTTTCCTGCTTTTCTGGAGCATCCAGTTTTATTTTCTCCTCTCCATACACACAAATGTTTCCGTTTGAATAAAGAGGCTGCATCATTCTTGTAGTATCTTTGGTACAAACCAAAAGCACCTTACATAGCACACTGGTGTCACCCAGTCCCTGCACCTCGAGCCTGTTCCTACAGAACAAACACAGGATTAAGCTTTTCTGTGGTGAGGACAGCTTCTCCCCTCCACCTTCCAAAGTAACATCACAGTTAAGTACAACATACAGCACTCTTTTTAAGCACTGATTTAAATTTTCACTCAGAATACATGAAATGCATATTCTCATCCATTAGCTTATACCTATTATGGTTTCTTACCACTTCCAGGACAGAGGGATATGACCAACAGCCCTGGGACACACTTCAGTGTCTGCTCCCAGAGATGAAATAGCTGTACAAATCTCCATGCCTGCTCAGTGTTTTTTGAGGGGAGGGGGTAAAAAAGGGAGAAGGAAAAGACAAATGGGAACCCAGTAAAAGAGGTTGTGCCTTTCTGTTTCACGTTTGCCCATTTGTCTTTTTTTCTGATACATTTTGTCCATTGTATTAGAGGCTTCTTCAGTGGAAAGCAGTTCCTTACACTAACTCATTGAACATTCTGGACTAAGAAGATTTTGTCACTGTGTGGCTGCTGCCTCGCAGCTGAGGAAGTTAAAGGGTGAGCTCTGAGCATCATCATCAGCCCTAGGGCTCTTAGAGTCTCTGAGACAGTCTGCCAGGATGTCCTGAGGATCCCTCAAGAACACCACCAGAACAGTGATGTTGTCACTGGATCCATTTTCCTTGGCAGCAGCCACCAGTCTCTCTGCTGCTTTGAGCCCCACTCCTTTGGTCTGCATCAAATGATCCAGGACCAAGTCTACAACCTCATGGGGCTTGATGGCATCAAAGAATCCATCGCAGGCAAGGAGCAGGTAATCTTCTGAGCCAGTCAGCTCAAAGGAATCTCCATCTGCATCACCAGAGACATAGGGCTTCTGGCAGATGTCACCTGAGACAAACCAGCAAAGCAAATGCTTTATTACTTCACATGTAAATAGATACTTCTTTACCCACCAGTTGCTTTTAACACCCTCAAGGATGGTCAGATCATGTTCAGAGGTACCTGATGTAGGACAAGAGCAGTCAAAAGTCATGGAATAAGCATGGAAGACTCTTTTTCTTTAAGGATGCTTGGAGCTTACCTAAATACAGTGGATTTCTAAGGAGTTAGTTTAATTTATGCTCTCCTAATTTTGCAGGGAAAATAAGGAATTTATACATAAGTTTTTTCTCTCAGAAATATATTTGTGCAAGGAGATAGTCAGGCCTTCATTCTGCAGGTGTGCCTCCTGTACAGCCTTCAGAATGCCATGAAAGTAAGATTTTTCTCAGCTATCCAGATATACATTACAATTCCCTAAGAATCTGCTCATTGTATTTAGTTTATCAGTTTTGTAATGGGTATTCTTACCAAACATGAGTTGCTACTGATCTAAATAACATTATACAAATTCCATAGTAATCTGCTCCCACTCATACATTACATTTATCTACTGTATTGCCCAGGGTTTTTTTCTCTTTTTGCCCTAATTGGCAATTAGCAAAGCAAGCTTGTTTAATAAGATTGTGAGAATACTACAATTAAAAAGCCCTAAATTGCTGGATATTGAAGGGGAATGCGGTGATTTGACTTAGGCAAAAAGATCTGTAGTCAGGAGAAAGATACATTCATATTAAAGCAGACAAAATCCCCTCACAGTTCAGACATTTGAGCACATTAAAAAGGCTAGACAAAAATTTATTGCTTCCTCTACTTTTACAAATTAAATGCTGCATATTTGTCAAACTACTGTAAAAACATTGCAGTAGTTTAGGCATTCATAGGAAGCAAAATCTCAGTAGTAGAAAAAAAAGCAGGAGTATCATGGCTAGTATGTAAAATAAAACAACATTTTATGCTCATGGTAAAACCAATAAGCTGATATAGCTGCAAGCCATCTAAGTCCTTGCCTTGTGGGAAAGACAGTAAGTCATTTACTATTTGTTTGATGTTGAACAAGATACCATTTATAGTAAACAGAGTCTCAGGTGGTGTTTCAATCAAATTTAATCCAAAAATTTACTGATTCTGATGGTTTATCTCACCAATTGCTCTGGAAACAGCCAAGGTACCATTAACCCGCCAGCAGTCCATGTAGGTTACACAGCCACCCAGAGTCTCAATCCTTGCTCTCTCATCCTGAAAAACAGTGGAATACATTTTGTTTGCTGCTCTAGCTTCTGTATTTCTACAATGAATATAGCAAACACACATCAGAATCTAGCACAGAAACATGCACGTAGGATTACAGGAAACAGCCACTGCTTTCTACCCCTGCTATGGCTTTTCCACAAAAAAAGCAGAATTCTCAAGTTTTTGCATTGTCAAATGCTTTCCCATGTGGATGAGTAAATTTTCCTGTCGCATCTTCCCATTCCATACAGCAATTGGGTGAACATATAAATGTTCAGAATGAAATGCATTCCAACTAAGCTAAGTAACAATAGTCTTTGCATTGATACTCCTTTAACTATTCAGTTATTACAAATACTCATGCAATGAAGGCGAAGGGTCATGCAATGCCAGCTAAACCTGCAAAGTCCCCATCCAATTTCATAGAATAAAATATCTGGCTATTTAAAATAGATAGGAAATGCAATACACTTTAAGCCAGTTAGGCCAGTAGATTAGCATTAGCTTTTCAATTACAGTACTGCATATAATGAAAGATTTGCATTATGCTAACATTTTAAATTGCTATTAATCTCAAATTACCAAGATATTTTGTAACAGGCAGATTTAAATTCACACACAAAAATCCTGTGAAAGTCTTTAATTACTGCAAATTTTGAATAGTCTGAGCAGGAACTGAAGTCAGGACTATCAGTACCATTCATTAGTACTTCCAAGCAGCTAAGGTGTAGGGATCACCTTGTCAAGACACAGAGTGGATGCAGAACAATAAATTGTTCATTCCACACATCCTAACATACAGTATATGTAATTATCGAAAGCACCAAACACTTAAAAAGGCTTGACTCTAAAAGGTTTCAAGAGAGAATCTGACATCACACACTTAAGAGGCAAAAACAAGTCAGACTTACTTCTCTTTCTGGTTTGTGAGGTTCCATTAATGTCACAGCTTTCCCTTGCTGCACCAGCATCACCTGAGAGTCCCCCAGCCATGCTATATGTAGCTTGTTCCCTACAATCAATGCAGACACACCTGTTGTGCCACTCCGCAGCTTCTACAGAAGGAAAACAGGTGTGTCAGGTGAATATTCAACAAGCTCTACTAGGATGTATGGCAATATTGAAAAATAAATGCAGTAGATTAGACCTGCTAATCCTAATTCTGGTACTTGAAAAAAAGGTAGAAGATAGAGAGACTTGAAATAAACTATTTATAAACATTTTCTACTATGCAGATGATTAATACTGTCTCTTATGTTCTTCCTTCTCTTGCCATTAATTCCAAAACTGATGTAGGAGACTAAGAGCTCTGTTGTTTAAAACAGGGACATGCAGAAAAGCAAGAGGATCTGAATTTCAGTAGAATGAATACTTCACAAACACGTCTCTCCAATCCCTTTCTCCACTCTACCACTAGCAACTACAGATACCTTGCTCCACACAGATCTCCTTATCCTTGGGTATTTAAATGAGAATATCAACAAAGGAAAAACATCTAACTGTCCTAGATTCCCTGTAAAGATTAGTGAGAGTCAGACCTTATGAAATGCTGGTCCCTCTTTCGTACCTCATTGACAGAAATGAAGATATTGACAATAAGTACTTCCACAGATCTGCTATAGTAAGAGTACTCAAACGGTGTAATGTAGATTTGAAGAAGGAATGTTCATCATACCAACTTAATTCAAAGTTAAACCAATAGGTTTAATGAACTGAGGTATCTGATTTAAATCAGAGAACACATTTTTCACTTACAATCACCAGTGACACTAATGGTGGGACAAGAAAGAGGAAGATAGTAATCATATTATCAGGAAAGAAAGAAATCTCTTTTCCAGGTAAGAGGTAAGACAACAGAACACCTAGAGGCTGCCTGGTTTAGACAAGGAGGCACCAGTATTCTCTCAAACAACTGATTTGTCAGAGTCATTTAAATCACTTTAGCATTTCTTTTCAATTACTCATCTTGAACTCTCAAGCACTGGCTTTCCTCAAAATAAGAACTAATTTGATCAAACAAAACCTTTGTATGTAGCATAATTTCATAAAGAAGCCAGTGATTCAAATAAACAGTACTGTCAGAATTTTCTGGATAATACCACATTGTCCAACAGTTCTCAGTGTTATTTAAATACAATGGAATTAATCTCTACCCACTCACCTCTCTTTTGGCTTTGAAAAGAAACATTTCATCTGTCTTCTGGAAAGAGCATTTCAAGGCCTCAGCTGGATTCTTAACAATCTCTTCATGTAACCCAACGTTTACATGTAAGTGGGTTGCTGAGTAATTGGCAGCATCCACCCCACCATGGCCATCGAACACCGCAAAGTAAGCGCGATCAACGTCATCCTTTTGCAGGGAGGAAAAGAGGAAGACATTCATGTTCAAAACCAAAATGCCTCACAGACTGGTACCAACAAGTAAAGATTCTTTATTCTGGGCTTTCTATCATACAAATGGCAATTTAAGTCCATTTACACATGTGCAAAATGGATACTTAGCAGGCCAATTACTTTTTGTTGTTTGTTCTTAGTCACTTCTCTCCTTAAAAATAACCTGGCATTGAAGCAGCAGACTGCTGGTTATGCAGTCCTCTGGCAGTTTCATGAACTGGCACCTCTACAACTGCTGTTCCCCATATCATAGAATGGTTTGGGTTGGAAGGGACCTTACAGACTATCTAATTCCAGCCCCTCTGCCATGGGAAGGGACCCCTTCCACTAGACCAGGTTGCTCCAAGCTCCTCTCCTGTAGCCCCTTTAAGCACTGGAAGTTGCTATAAAGTGTACCCAGAGACTTGACTTCTCCAGGCTGAACAATCCCAGCTCTCATAGCCTGTCTTCACAAGCAGAGGTGCTCCAGCCCTCTCACTATCTTTGTGGCCTCCTCTGGACTCACTCCAGCAGGTCCATCTCATTTTTATGTATTGAGTCCCAGAGTTGGACACAGCTCTACAGGTGGAGTCTCACCAGAGCAGGGTAGAAGGGCAGGGTTCCCCTCCATCAGCCTGCTGCCCTCACTGCTTTTGATGCAGCCCAGGACATGTTTGGCTTTCTGGGCTGCAGGCACACATCACTGGGTCACATTGAGCTTCTCATCAACAAACACCCCCAAGTCCTGCTCCTCAGGGCTGCTCTCAATCCATATATAAGCTGTGTCAGTCACAAGAACATTGTATTCCAGCAACATTACTACTAGGTGAACTTCCCATCTTCCCCTATCATAACTTATGACATTAATCCCAAAGTCACAAGATCCTCCCTGCATCACTTCTTTATCAGGGCAGTAGTTGGCTCCCAGCAATCTGAGTCACTAAGTCCTTGTTGCAGGGCAGGCACGATAAATAACTTACGGCAACAAATTCACAGATCATCCCTCAGCAGTGCTGCACAGCTGCCCAGGCAGCCTCCCAGCCTGTTGTGCCCAGACTTACCGAGAGGCCGAAGAGCTGATTGAACTCCGGGAGCAGGACGTGGCGATCCTCCATCTTGCGCCGCGCGTTGCGGATGGCGTGGATGGACACGAGCAGGAAGCGTGTCAGGGGCCTCAGCGGCGGCAACTGCTTCTGCCACTCGGAGCACACCTCCCACAGCTTGTTAAAAAAGCAGCGCTGCAGCGACTCCCCATCCAGCACTGACAGCACAGAGACAAAGCAGTGAGTGCTGCGTCCCACTTTCCTACGCTACCCCACCTTTTGGCCTGTCTTTGCTTCAAGTTTGTTTCCCTACAGCTACATATACACATCCAGCTCCCTGCCTTTACAGGCTCTGCAAGAATTAAAATGAGGTCCTGAGAATAATATGGAGAGAAAGTTGCAATGGAAACCAGTGTAACATTAAGGATAATAGCAGCTTCTTTACTTGCTAGTTCTTTTTAAAAATAGAGGTTTATCAAGTGCAGGTGATTACGTTACAAAAATCATAACAAAGACCCAAAAAAATCAGTCTAGTATATTAGACAGTAATGTTATTATTATGTAAGTAAAATTAGTAAGATATAGTGGTAGGAGTTCGTACATACTGAAAAATAAAAAGGAATCAAGTGGGCAGAAAAACCTTCAAGATGAGATTGCTGTTGTCTTGGACACAAGGGCTGAAAAAGCACTGGCCTGGCTTTGAGTCAGGTTATGTCCTACTGAACTGCTTCCACTGAAACAACATGGAAGTCTGAAAATGTTTGCTGAGGTCAATGGCTCAACTCATAATTGAGCTGAACAGATTAGAATTTTAAGCTGTTATCTTTTTAAATACTCATGGTTGTAGGAGCTGCAGGGTCAGAACACTTCCGCTGCTCTCCAGCTTTGTCATTACAGAGCAGAACTGTAAACACCCATTGGGCATAGCGTGAAAAGCTCCAGCCAGACACTCAAATCCTTTTCTGGATAGATCCCAAAGATCAATTAATCCAAACTTGTTCATCAGACTGAATGGCTTGGAGCTTGGCATTGTGTCTAGCTTTGCAACACAGTATCCCTCCAAACAGGTAACAATTTAAAGTTTTGTTATTTGAGTAGGAAATCTGTCCCAGCGTTAAATCAACCAACTTCAAAACACACTGAAAAGAACATTTATAGAGCAAAACCAATTTGCTGGTCACTAGTGTATACTCTAAAGAACTGCAGTGCATAAACTATCTTTCCTATATCTATTTTATCCCAACTCCGGGTAACACTGGTAGCATTAAAGCTTCCTCAGAATTCCTTTGTATAACTCCTGGTTTTCAAGCCTTTTTTTTTTTTTCCTCAGCAACAGTGGCTGGCCAGCTTCAGATACATCTCTGGGCCTGGAGAATTGAAAGCTTAAATTTAAACACACATCTTTGATTAGCAGCCACAACATACTAACCAAAATTACTTTTTATTTGCTTAATACGTAGGTATTAATGGGCAAGCTATAAAAACCTTTAAATATTAAATCATCCCATACACAAAATAACTAAATAGGACAGCATCTCAGACAGCCTTGCCTACAGCTGTTAGTTTACATATTTGTAAATGTTTAGACTAATACTGACCAGAAGACACATACTGCTGCTTAAATATTAAGCTTGTGAAATCTGACAAAGAATTTAGTATCTTAACAGCAGAAATGCTTCTGCAGTGTACCACAAACAGTGGTAGTCACACGTGCACACTCCCCCCCACCGTTGCTTTTATATAATCACTGTTCTTTCATTCCAAGAATGCTTTTTTTGGCAGATTTATTACTGCAGTGCAGGAAGAGAGTCCATACTGTGCTGTAGCATGAGGAACAGCTTTCCTTCTAGTTGTACAATTAAAGTGATGTAATAGCAAATTACAAGATAGGGGAAAACAAGTGCAATCCAAGGGTGCAGAAAAATGAACGCCTTCAAGGTAGCTGTTCCTTGCTGAGATCAGGCAACACAAGTACCTGAACAATGAGCAGATTTCCCTCCTGTTTGAGGGGGGAATGAATGGTCAATACAGATTTGATCTAAGAATGAACAAACAAAATAGACAAGAATATGTAAAACGGAAATTAAAGAAAGTTTCAACCATCAGAACAGGGAGGACCCTAGGGCATTTGTCAACATGGACTAGTGAGACAGAATGTGAACTAATTCAACACAAAACTAATCCAAGGATTTTCCAACTTTGCCTGCACTGTATTAAAAGTAGACTCCAGTCCTATCTTTACGGCCTTCAGAGTAAAACAGCAGCCTGAATATTCTACAAATGTCCCCTGTACATAATAACCTCAGAGACATCAGATGCTTGTGACAAAGAAAATGTCCATGTCCTATCAAGTTCTTCATTACTTCTTGTTTCTAAACATTATTTCTTTATTATTCAGATAGGGCTCATTTTGGTTTGTTGGCCCCAAGATTTACATAAAACACAGAACTACAGATTACAATCCTAGGCTCACAAATGTATAGCAGTTCATGCCTTATATTACTGCTATAGTTCACCTCAAAGATAATTACATGGGAGTTAACGAAGAGTCTGCAGCACAGTGACTGCAGGATGCTCTGATAACAGTTTCCAACTGCTTTGTGCAAACCTATGTAATTATCCTAGGTGAGTTCCAATATGCTGCTTCTGACTTTCCTGTAGAGGCTGCAGTGACCTGGTCACGCTGAACTCATGCTTGCCAGCTCCCCCTCACGGCAGAGTCCTGCCCCAGACCAGGTTAGCTGCAGTGAGGGAAGGCCCCAAGCATTAAGGCAAGGGATGACATAATCAGGGTGCAGCATAACTTAATTAACTGAGTTCCCCCTCCTGCTGTTTCAGACTTGGACATGAATGCTGAAAGAGACTTCTGGAAAGTGTCATATCCTGGCCACTGCACTGCTCTGTTTGGGGCACATTGAACTGCCTTTCAGGTCATCCCAGGGAAATGGAAGGGTGAGTATTTCCTCTTACAGAACAGACTGGTTTGCCTAAGACATCTCTTCCCCATTTTTATCTTCTAACCTGCCTGCATCCTGCTCCATTTAAATTCTTGGCACTGGGACTGAAGGTTTGGTGAAGTCTAATGTTAAATACTTCAGCACGTAAATGCAGTAGGACCATCTGTTACACAAGGCACAAACCCAGTGCTCAGTCACCAAGGTCTGTTCTCTCTCCAGTTCACTCAGGAGAAAATGCAGGCATCAGGTAGAAGACAAATGCAAGGCTCTTCTTCCCTCAGCATCCCACCTTTATAGGGGAGAGCGGGAAGAAATCATCGATAAAGACAGAGACTATTGAGCAACTTGCCAAGAGAAAGATCTGGAGTTTCAGGATGTTCAAGATGTGGAGGAGCCAGAATCTGGGTGCCAAGACAAAAGCAAGATGGTTTATATGGATGAACTGAAGGTGTTGGTCTGGCTGTACAACAACTGTGGTGATGTCACTGTCAAAACACAGGAGTATTTAGCTAAGGTCACTTTACCAAAGAGAAAAGGGCACACTCTTCCCTTTCAGAAAGCAAATCCACAGGATCAATCAGGGCTCCAGACACTGTGTTTGCATGTTGCCCAGAAAACTAGCAGAGCTTCCTTTCATCCCACAGATACACAGCAAAAGCAAATGAAGTTCCATTCACTGCTGCTTGCCAGGCAGCCTAACCAAATAAATCGGGGAAACATTTCAAAACAATGTCCAAAAAAGTCTCCCGAAGGATAGCCTCTGGGAAAACCACAGAGGGAAGAAGAAGTATACTTACAGGTGAACCTTTCCTCATCTCCTTCTCCCTCTGTTTCCACATTTTGCAGCTTAAATTCAGTCAAGTCTGTTTGGAGAACTTCATCAACTGCAGCATGGATCAATGATGCTGCAAAAAGTGGTGAAACATCTCTGCTGGTAAGAAAAGGAAGGGAAAGCAAAATAGACTGCATTAGTTTAAACTGAGCTACAACCTCGCAGTGTATGGCTGGTGACCTCAGACTTAGAAACCATTACACACAATAACAAACTTCATTAGGAAACTAGTGGAGCAAACCATATGTTCAATATTTATTCACACGGATCTTTAGTAAGATCCTCAGTTAGACAACTGCTTTCTCAAGAATGTAAAGAGGAAGAAGTGTATGAATCATATTTTCAAACTGTTGCCTCACACTCCAATGACAGATGGTACCTCTTTCTCTTGAGCTCTCAGATGGGAACTGCTACCTTCAATTCCAGCCTCTGAACACACACATTTTGTTTCTACTCACTACACAGCATTTCTTGCTTGCAGTCAACAATCTCACCACAGACAGTATCAAGATCTCAGCATTGTGGTAGATGCAGATCTCTAAAAAAGTTACGTGGAACTCTCCTCCCCTTCACAAGAAAAGTCATGCTTAATGCTAACCTCCAGCCCTTATCAATCAGTTTATTCTGACCGCAAGTTTTCCAGAGAAACCACCCAGGTAAAAGGTGCAAAGAGTTGAGACTGGGGACTAGGATGAGAAAAGACGCCAAGACTCATGATTTATAACTAAGCTTTTAGCTAGGCATCTAGAAGACAACAACACTACAAGATCTGCTCACCCTCTCCTGCTCACTCAATGCTTTATTCAAGCCACATGACTTATAAGACACACACTCTGTAAACAATTAAGTCCCATCCAACTCCAAAAGGAGGCTACTATAAAATAACTCCTATATTCACTATAGTCTCATAGTGAATAGGCAAGCACTAACAACTACAGTATATAACACATGTTCCAGCCATTTTCTATGAGCACAATGAAGAATAAGCATCAACATCCATAAAAAGCCACTTTATCCATTGTTCATGGAGCATTTGATTCCCACAAGGTATTGAATTACAAAACCAAAGCAAACACCACATTAAGGCACCTACAGCAAGTCAAGGACATGACTTTGTTTTCCCAGGAAACACTTAGAAAGTTCTGCATAAAACTGGTTTGCTGAGGAGTATGAAATGGTGGAAGCAACTGGTCTGTGATGTTGCTCAGCCATGAGTGGTTTGTGTGTACAGAAGGGCAGGGAGGGGAAGACCGCGGGGTTTCAGATCCCAGTGACAACAAGCTGAAATGCATTTTGCCATTGTGCTCCTGAAAGAGGGCCCTTGTCACATCCTCGCAGCCATGTATGAGCACCTCCCGTGGCAGCAAACAGAAAGCATTGTGTCAGTCAGCAGGCTCCAACACAGGCCTGCTTTATGCCACACATTCTGTGGCACTGACGGCCCAATTTAATGAGTTATTTCGGTACTTCAAATAGATGGCAATGTGTTTGCAGTCTTTCAGTGCTAGCTGCAGTCATGTCACATCAAGGGAAAACAGAATGTGGCTTTTTATTTCTTTTTTAAGGCTGATATGTTTAGGGGAGTCAGTTCCTTTCCTGGCTCAGTTAAAGTAACAATGCCCGCTTATAATGACTCTGACACTGACAGACAACCTTTTAAAAGGTCAGGCAAGAAATACATCCCAAACAGATATGGCACCCCCTGCCCTCCAAAATCCTTCTTCCTGTTGTTGTTCATATAAGAGAAAAAGAAAGGACTATGAAAAGATAAGCCCCACAAACAATGTCAGATGTGTTGTTGACGCTGCTGAAAGTCAGAAGCTTTAGTCAAAGCACGTCTCAGCTCCAAGAATAGAGACAAGAAACATTAAGAAAACAGCGATGCATTTAGCTGCACAGTGAGAGCCACAGCTTCACACATCTTCAGAATTTTTTTCCTATGCTGGAGGAAAAAAAAAATCAAATCTAGCCTGGGTTCACAGCTTAGCATCAGAAGAGGGCTTAATACTTTTATTTTAAACTTTGTACATTTTTGCTTTCCAGAGTCCAGGATTGTTGAACTGGGTCCATAAAAAAGGAAATCTACTAAGTGCTATAATGCACAAGTCCTGTATAAACCTCTGCTTACAGGATGCCTGTAACAAAGAAAAAACTTACAAATTATGTCACATCGTTCAACTTTTTCCAGTTGCCACCCAGTTCCTAAAAAGGAAATTCAGTGATTCCTCAGTACTGATATGCTTCATTCAGCTTTGCTTCCTATGTATTTCCTCCCCCTTCATAGTTCTGCAATCTATGAGAAAGTGGTTGTTAATTGGAATTTTGTTATGCAGACAGCAATAACATCAAAAAATTGATTCTGACACACAGAAAAAAGATAAAAGTCTAAAAAATTACCCAACCTATTTGGTTCAAACTCCGTTCTGAATAGAACATATTTGTGATTGCTTTATTAACTCTTTACTTTAGCATTACCATATTGGCAAGACTGGTTTTCACTTGAGCTCAAGTAAATGAAGCTCAAATGAAAGGCATCTTTCATTCAGGTTCAACGTTTACCAGTTCTAAGCTCACCTTCTAAATTAGAGACTTTAAGAGTTAACAAAATGTGTCATTAAAAACCAGCAGGAACTGCTGCTTTAGTTGAGAGCTACAAGGTCTCACTTGGCTGGAGAGTATCTGGAAACAGCCACAGTACCTATGGCAACCAGTGCAAAAGTAACCCACTGACTGCAATTACCATTGCAGACTTCAAACCTTTCCTGTAAGCAAAGAAGAATGTCAGTTATTGTTAACATCTTCCTTTCAATGAAGCCCAAGACAGCCTGGTGATGAGCTGAACCAAGCATAATTTAATCTCCATGAATCAGACAGAACACTGTAGCTGCTTCCTAAGTGGAAAACCAACTGTACTGGAAAGAGGAAAGCTGGTGGGGTGTGTTACATGCACAGGATGCTACTTTAGGGGAACCTTAGAAGAAACACGTTATTCCCATTTCTCTGACATGCAACACTAAACAGACTCAGCACACACAGGCTAGTAGTAAACAGACCTTGAATTTCTTTGCTGCAGGCTATTTCTTTGCTAACATAAAGGGTGTGTTTTGACCACAACAAAAATATTTAAAAAGAATTAAAGCATGTTGTAACAGTGCAGACCAGGCATCGTGGCTTCACCAGCAGCTGAAGTCAGACAGACAGTGGCTGGAGCACGGAGCTCGTTCCTCCAGCCACTGACAGTACAATACAAGACTCACTTCAGAAACCTGAGCACAGATAAAAGAGGTAAGTTAAAGAGTAAAGCAATACTTATGCTAATAAAGATGACACTTACATTTATATGCCACCCTCCTCCTTGAAAGATTCTGGACTACTGGACACACACAGCACTGGTAAAAGGAGCTATGCAAAGCCCCTGTTGATACACATACCTCTGGGCCAAAATAAAGTTACACACGGAAGTAGAATGCAATTATGATATTTTGCATACTTTGGATTTGGCATAAATTACAGAACAGAACTTACTTCTCTTGTTCACCTTGTTTCTCCACTGCCATACAATTTAGTTGTCTATTTTTTTTCATTTCAAAAGACCATCTGTCACACCACCACAGCCACAGTGTAATGACGTATGTCAGGTCAATCATAAGACCATTACTGACCCTTTTAGGACCAGTCTTCAGAAAGAACATGTATATATTTTTGGTTTTTTCTTTTTGGAAGCAGAGACACAATAAGGCAACTTCTTACTAGTTTTTATTTGGGTCATTAAATCCCCAGCACACTTGCAACAAGTGTGGCAAACAAGTCTCCAGTTCAAAGACATTCCCACCTCTTCTTCCCCTCCAGTTTAAAAGGGTACATCCACAAGTCTCTAGCAAACAGTTTTTTGGATAAGGGAGAAGCATCCAGAGCATCAAAGGTCAGGCCACCACACCTTGGCCAGAGCCTCAGCTACAATTATACTTTTTATGAAGGCTTGAAACTGCTGACAGACTTCCTGCAGTGGTCCATGCCCATCTTACAGTGGCTTTGAGGACTCAGAGTAGTGCAGCAGATGGCAGACCCCAAAAAGCTGCTCCTCAGCACTGGGAGCAGAGGAATGAGCTCTGTGTCACCTTGAACCTCCCTAGGATATGCCAAACACTCCATGTTTACACAAAGCCTTGTGCATTTTTATTTACCTATTTTGCAAGCAAAAGAATTCATATTCCCCCCACTCTAGGTACACACATTTTCCCACAGTACTGGCAGAAGAGATTACCAACTGTCTCGGCCAAGCATTGATCACTTATATTTCAGATTTAAAAAAAGTGACACAATTTTGTTTCTAGACATTATTACCAAAGTCATGAGAAGAAGGCAGCAGTGGTACTGCAGGCCAGAGCCCCAGTGTACATTCCTCTTTTCCTTTCAGACTGGGCACACACACGTATGTGAGGGAGAACAAAGTGCTGTATCTGAAAGCACAAGCTCTAGCACAAGTCAGCTGCAGCTGCCTTACATCTGAGGGAAGATGTGCCCCTATTTGCTCCATGGGCTCTGTAAAAGCAGAATATCACTCCCAGCACAGCCCTGCCACTGCAGGCTCAGGGTGTGTTTTCTAGCACGTTACAGCTCTATCAGCACTGGGTTTAGTGCAGATCTGCAAATGCCAGCAGTTCTGCAGCAAGTGAAAGATCCTCTCACACTGCCAAAATAATAGCAGGTCACAAGCTTCCTCATAAACAAAAGCTGCTTGTATTCAGTATTTTCTCCCCAATCTGCTACTTTTATTTCCCTTTCTCTTTTTATTCTTATAATCAACTACAGAATGTTTCCACTCAAGCCGCTTTAAGCATTAGCATTTATTAGAGCAGTGCCCAGAGTTCCCAGGGTGATAGTGGCCAGAAAAGTACAAATATATATCCATTAAGGAGAGAACATCTGACATTCTACAATGCATAGGAAGTTGTTTTTTGTGCTAATGACATCAGGTCATTAAAGGAGACGAACAAGAGGGTATCAAAACAAATACATAAACAATGCCACACACAGAATTTTCATCTCTTATGAAGCAATTTTTTTCCAACTACCAGAAGCAGCAGCTTTAGAATCCAGAATCCATCTGTTCAGGCCCTTCAGTCATTACTGAACAGTGTTTATACAAAATGTGCAATGAAGAGTCACCTGCTACTTCCATTTCATTCTCAGCAGGAATAAAAACCCCACAGCAGAACAGGAGAGACTTAATTCCACAAAAGCCACTTTTCAATTAAGCCCTGAACATGTCTCAAAATTGAGTATTTATCCTGAAACAACAACAGAAAGGGTGTTTCACACAGATTATGAGAGCAAAATATGCAAAGACGTTCTCCAAGAAAGGAGAAGTACCAGTGCATTACATCAAATTGTTCAAATTAGGAATAAGGAAGTTTTAGGGAATTTATAAAAAGCAGAGGTCACAGTAGAAAGTAGTTTTCACAGAAGAAGAGACTAAAGAGCATTTTAAGAAGAGACTGGGAAATCAGAAGCAAGATAAGATTTTCTTTTCCCCCTTCTCATACTTAAATCACAATAAACCACCAAAATACCAGAATTGCTGAATTAACTACTCTAAAAGAAGGGAATACTGGAAATAAAGATGCCAGGGCCACACCTTGGTGCGAGCACTACAATGTAAAGCACAAAGACACAAAACAGGATGCTGAGGCAACAGCAGATTGCTTGGGAGGGGGCAGAACAGGAAACCCAAGTCTCTCAACTGTTATTGTAGTAAATCTCCTCCAACAGGAAGGCTGCAGGAATTTCACATTGTTCTTTGGATATGTCACAGGATGGCCATACAAGTTTCAGCTCCTATCAAGGGGAAGACAAAATTTCTATATTTGGGGGTCTGATTTCATCTCATGTTCTGTTGCAGTTAAAGTCAGGAATATTTCAGGTTAATTTCTAAAGCTTGGGAAGTAACTAATGGGGTTCATTCACATTCACCTATTTTCATAGACTATCAGAACACAGCTATTACCCAAAAGTGTGTTAATTAAAATTCTGCAAAACAAGATTACTTAAGTCTGTTTTGATTCTTCAGAATGTTATGTATGTATTTAGCTACAGTTAGCAGCAGGCAGTTCCATCAATTTATATGAACTTTCAAAGTAGAAATATCTGCAAAGCTTCACCAGATTAGTGATTCAGGGGCAAGGCCTGCCAGAGAGAAAAATGGTTTGCTGTTTTAGCTGGCGTTTCGCTACGGTAGCTGCAAATGCAGAAATTTGTTAAAATAATTCATTTTAGATTAGGTCATAGAGGGATTAGCCTGATGTACCCAGCTGCTTCCTTGTAAAACAATGTATGCAGCCTTGGAGAAGCAACAGCATTCAGAAACTTCTTGTTGGACCCAATCAAAGTTATTTCTTGGCCCATTCTCTTCTCAACAGAAACCCTGATCAGTAGTGAAGGAACAACATACTCATTGCAAAGGCACAAAAGTTTGTGCCTCCAAGCAACTGAAGAACAAGATAAACATCACCATATGTTGTCTCGTGAGCCAAGGATATTGCTAGGCCTTTACTGGCTATGGGCCTTGATTGGCTTGGGCCCTTCTGGGCAGGACCCAAACATCTGTGGACGTGCGAATGAAGTACCTGACAACACAGAAATGAAACGCAGAACAGCAGAACTGAGTGTCCAACTTGATTCCCAATAACACTTTGATCTACAGAGAAATCCTTCATCAGTACTAATCACCATGTAAAACACATTCTGTGATGCTGGAATGTCAGAGATCTCACACTCAGGAAACTGAGATCAAGCAACAGTGCTAGAAGTCAGCAAGGTACATCCAATAACACCTCCATAGCGTTAAGCCCATGTAAAACAGCACAGTGATGTTTGAAGGTGTGTGTTTTTCACCAAGCTGCCCTCCATGTGTTTGGGATGCTGCCATGAGAGCCTGCAGATCTCAACTGCGGTGACCTCCTGCACAGTCCCTAACCTGGCACCCCTTCTGCATCTTACACAACTTTTGTACAAACATGTAAATGGCTTCTAATGTCAGTCCTCACCCTTATTTTTCCATTTCTTAAAATCTTTAACACCCTTCATTCTCCTATTTCCTTACTATTCCCTCATCTATTTTATTGAGGATTCACATCAACAGCAAAATTTATTTGCCTTCAAAGCTGTATCTTGAATTGATCCACAGCAGCAAACATGGGGAAAAAAATGTAATGTTGGCAATTTCTCACACAATCAGAGACTTCAGTTCTAGTTCCTAATTACAGGGATTATAAGAAGAAGGCCTGCAATTTCAAAACACAAGATTCCTGTCTTGGCCTTGGGCTATATCAGTGTTTTTCTCCACATGCAAGAACTTAGCCTACCCAAAAGGAAAATGCAGCCTTTTTGCAACTGCAAGATGAAGTTTCTCTTTGTCATAGCAGTCCAAAACTGAGCTGTAATTCTGCAAGGATCCCTGCATTTGACACTTCAGGAACACTACATTAGACCCAAACTCATGACTTCACCCAAACACAGAGCTGCCTGCAGCCAGCCATGAGAATGCATAAAAACACTTTTCTTATCTATTTCTGTTTTTCACAAACATTTTGTGGAAAGAAGAACTAATAAGTAGATTGCTGCACTTCAATTCTGCATTACTTTCTTTAGTTCTCTTTCCCTTCCTTTTTTTTTTTTTTTTTATTTTTTTTTATTGCCAGCTCAGGACTTGGGCAGCTCCTCAAGAGAGCTCAACTGGAGCCAGAACTGGCTGCAGGGCAGGTATGTGAAAAATGAAGCTTCTGACACTGGCAGGCTCCTCTCTGTGTAAACACCAGGAGTGACAGGTGAGGTGAAAGCATTGCAAAACCATCATTCCTCTTCTGTTTCCACTTGCTACTGTGCCCAACAGACAACAACAGAACGTCAGCAGATATGCAGCTCAGAAATACTGATTTTTAAAACACTGCCGTTTGAGCAACACATCCCATAACTCCACAGCCTCATACCTTCCTCTCTAAATCAACTGCAGAGAGCATCAGCCTGGCCCGTGTGGCAGAGTGGGTGTCCTATGACAAGTATTTGTTCAAGACTGGCATTACCCTGCTCTTTGAAGCACTCACCCAGAACCACTCTTGCTCCACAGAGTTCAAAGAGTCAGTGCACGTGATGAATTTGCAGTCTCACTGTGGAATGCAACAGCTGTGTTTTGTTCAAGAGCAATTTAGTCAAAGCACAACTAAATAATGCAATGATTATCTAGGCCTTTTTAAACTACAGACTAAGAAATTGCATTTCTTTGGTATGCATTTCTAATCTTCAGATTTAGCCACACCATTCAAGTGAGTGATATTATGTCCATAATCATTTCTGTCATATGTAGGAGTAATTTGATTTTAAGGTAAATTTCCCAGACAATTTAAATATCTAAAAAACACCTATACACTTTCAACAACAATAAGAAAAAATATATTTGGTGTTCATAAACTCACCAGATGGTAGTTAAAAGGGCAAGTAATTCAAACCATGTTTGCTATCTATCAAATTCCTCTAGCAACCAGGTAACATTCAGCATATACCAAACCAGAACCAGTCTTCTCCACACCCCAGTACCACAGCCCAGGCTGATCACCACTCATGTTCTTTTAGACCATCCACAATCCCTGTTCTTGACTCTTTAAAGCAGGTTAGTGAAGCAGAGTGTGGTAGGAACTTTAACAGCTGGAGCGCACAGGCCCTACTGCCCAAAGTGCAGTAAGAGAGCAGAGTATCAGGAGACAAGAAACTGGTGGGAGATAACCTGTTCCTGATGAAGCACTAACATGGCAAAAGAAGCAACTCACATTCAAATTCTTAGCAGTATTCAAGAGGAAGTCTAAACTGTTCAGGATGAAGGCTATAAAGATGCAGTCAGCGGATGACAGAAGCATCACTGACGAGCAGCTGTGTGTTCCAGCGGTGTTGTGCCTACGCTCCTGAAGTTTTGAGAAAACATCACCTTGAGAAACCCACACAAGCACGTCCCACTGAGGAGGGCTGGGGAGCTGAACATCCCCGGAGCTGGCTCGCTTCTTACCCCTGGCAGCCCTGCAAGGCTCCTCACGGACTCCCTCCCTCTCAGACTCCCAAGCTGACCCACACAGGTGCCCTGAGGGACCCGAAGTCACCTTGCGGGCACTCCCCCACACGAATCGCCCCATCGCGCTAATTGCGGGCTTGTAACTGAATCCGCACCGGGACTGGGAGAGGAGTATTTTCGAAAAACACACACAAACAATACTATGAAGGCACGGGGCCGAAGGCCTATGGCCTGAATAGAAGCATGCTATTAACAGTCACCAAAAGTAATTTAGAAGGGGGAATACCAATAAATAAATCTCCAAAGCTAAAACTCCTCGGAGACGCTGAGGGCTCTCCCCCGCCCCCGGCGGGCCCCGCGTCAGGAGGAAGCGCCTCCCGCGCCTGCACCTGCACCTGCTGCGGCCCCGCTGCCGGGGCGGCCCCGCTCCCTCACAGCGGCCGCCAGCGGCGCCC
>VXBQ01000064.1:45116-58374 GCA_013400175.1 Phainopepla nitens
GAACGGCCGAGAGCAGCAGAACGGAGCAGGAAGGTCTTTCCCGGGGATGCCTCTTCACTGAGCCCTCCCCGCGCTCAGCACTCACGGAGTCCTAGAATAACCTCAGTTGGAATGGACCATCAGGATCACCCCAAAAATCTCACCATGCGCCTGACAGCACTGTCCACCCCTCCTATGGCTTCTCCTCCACACCCTTCTCCATCCTCGTGGCTCTCCTTTGGATGCTTTCTAAAAGCTTAAGGTACTTCTTACACTGTGGTGCCCATAACTGCACTGACCCAGGTGAGCTTTTCCATCCTAAAATACTTTACATTAGATTATGAAGAATTACACACCCTGACGAATCACACACGGAGATA
Organism: Phainopepla nitens; assembly: GCA_013400175.1. Classification (NCBI taxonomy): domain Eukaryota; kingdom Metazoa; phylum Chordata; class Aves; order Passeriformes; family Bombycillidae; genus Phainopepla; species Phainopepla nitens. Next base: position 45,476 of record VXBQ01000064.1, read on the forward strand.
CATGTAAATGGGAAGGGTACAAAGAGATTTTACAAGGAAAAGTTTGTCTGCAAATAACCAAATTTAGCCATGCTTGTAGAAAGAGGAAAGCATTCCCACTCAGCTCAGAAGCCATGGAGAATGACCAATGACAGGTTTCCCACACTTCCAGGACCATCTCCAAGCATCACAGAAATCCCAGCCAGCAGCAGCAGCCAGTTGGGCACAGCAGTTCTGGTGTACAAACCAGGCTAAAGGTAAGAGAGGACTTGAACAACTGAATCACTACAAGCACCTGGAAGCCGTTAGTTTATGCCAAGATCTACAACTCCAAGGCACCACATCAACTTGATTTTAAAAACTATGTCGTGGTTCTTCACCAAAAAAAGTTATTTGCTCCAGCCTGCTTTTCCCAGAAAGAACTAAAAAGAACTACAGAAAAAAACCCTTCTACCTATGGCTACATCTTCTAAGCAGTACTGTTAAAACATAGTTAATGTTTGAGCTGTAACTGTATAAACAAACTTTTGATCAGAGGAACAGGTTTGGTGCTGTGGTATTTGGGCTCTGTTCTCTGGTTCAGTAAATGCACACACTGTGCCAACTAAAACAGCAGAGTTGTAAGTTTCTTTTGTAGGGACTCGGCTTTCCTCTCTGTTGCCAATGCATCCCGTGTCAGGTCGCTCTCTGCGCATTCTGTGTTGAAATGCAGCAGCCTTTGCACCTCCCATCTGATCACAACTAGTGCTGAAACTGTTTTGGGGCTATAGATGATACAAACTGTACTTGACCAGATGACCAGACATGCTCAGCCATGAGCACATGGAAGGAAAGGAGAGAGTATGACATATTTGTACAATGAGATTTTGCAGTGTGGCACCCAGTGCTGCAGTGGTTAGATACAGCTCACATAAAGCATGAGGACACCCTCCTACTGACAGCAAAACTAACCAACACTGAAATGTCAATTCAGGGAACAGACAGGACAAACTGTATTTTATCAGATATGATCTGCTGTGTGACCACAGAGGAATAAACCAGCATGGATACTCAGTCTGTCTTCCAGCAGCAGGAGAAGGTCTCATTTATCTGGGCCCCACTGACCATGAGACACTAACTTGTCTGCACAGGCCATAATTTGAGAATCACTGTTCAAGACAGATCTTCCCCTTCACATTTGTAATTTCTATTTTGTATGTCTGTTGGCATTATTCACTTATGCAGCAGAATGACAGACTTGAAGCAGTGCTCTTGCAGATGTAATTTAAAAATCTGACAGCTACTAATCATTTCTTATTTTTGAAGATTCAAAGTCAGATGAAGCAAGTCTCATGCCACACTTAAAGACTATGGCAGCATAACATTGATCTTAATCAGTTCTTATATCCCTGGCACTTGCCTTGCTGACAAAGGCCCCAGAAATGTAAGAAGATAAAAATTCAATTTCCTTTCTATTAGCAGTATTCTATTTACAGTTAACAGACCAAGTAGACTTTTTGAGTCTCCCTACTGTTTGTGAGCTCTAATTGTATCAATGAATCCCAATTAAAAGCATAAAGACTTACTCAGTTACTGACAGATCATCCAGAACAGTCTGTTTTGGGAGCAACCTAAGGTGTTGAACTGTTCTAAGAACAGGAAATCAGTAAAACATCAAAGAAACTTAAAAATGAACTCAAAGAGAAGCGCATTTTTATAAGAAGTTTATTTTCCTGTTGTGTGGCCATTATACAAAGTAAGCAGCCAGAGCTGCCATTTTGTCCTTGGGTTTCTTTGGGTTGAGTCTTCCTCCAGGTCTCCGGCCTTTGCCCCTTCCCCGCCCTTGCCTCTTCCCTTGTCCCCCGCGGTGCATGGGGTGCCTCATGGCCGCGTGTTTCAGCTCCACCAGATCCTGAAACACGGGGTCACAGAACACACAGCCCGAATGCTGGGTCTCATCGCCAGGCAAGGGAGATTTGGCTTTGTTGAAATCCACGTCCACGAGCGCCGCCTCACACAGGTCGCAGGTCTCGGCCGACACGCGGACCTTGTGGGCGTTCTCGAAGAAGTGCACGATCACGTTGCATTTGTTGCAGGCCATCTTCCACTTGGGACCCGACGTCGAGTCCAGCACCAGCACCCCGCTCTCACACTCCACGCACTGCCCAATTCCAAGCATGCTAAGGGAGTGCTGGCACGTGGGATGGGTGCACTCATTACAGCCCATGCCTGGAGGAGGAGAGTGTTACCACACCACCCTTTATCTCACTACTCACACTACCCAGTTTGAAGGAAGTGAGACCCAGAAGAAGCCACAGATGCTTCAGTATACTGTAGATTTTCTAAATCACTAAAGAATGGAACTGCTCCCAAAATGGCAACTTGCCTTTTCACAGTTTCAGAATAATCCCCTGCTGAAAAAATGTTCTATTATGGTTTTCAGAATTGCCATATACTGCCACTGTACAGTACAGGCAGTTTAGACAGATTAGTGATGAAAACTCATTACATTTTCAATTAAATGTATAGCTCCTGCCTAACTGTTATTTTATACTTGAACTACTCACTGTTAGTCCAAGATATTTTTAATTAAAAGACAGTAATAAAAAGATGCTAAAAAGCTTCAGTGCACTACTTTAAGTAAGTTTCAGTCCCACAGTCACTAAACTAACTGCAACTTCTACCTCTTCTTATATCCTTCAACAGCTTTTGACACACCATTTATCTTTACCAAACATTCCCAAGATCTGGTCTTTGTTTATACTCCTATCCAAGCCTATTCAAATCTGCAAGACATCAGTATCCTGGTGTCTTTCACTGCATGCTGAGTGTTGTGAAGGTCACCTACAGTGCATGCAGGTAAAATATTTTCTTATTTCTATGAAAAAAAGAATCAAAAATTTGTTAACTAATAAATTTTGGTCAGTAAGTTTAATGAGAATTTTAGGTATCTAGAGTCTAATTTGAAGAGCACTTCATATTAAGCAACACTGATCTTAAAACTCCTAAAAAGCCCATTGTATAGACTGTATCTAATTTATTTCAAGTGAGGATGATACCTGCATGTTTGCAGAACTCCTACCTTTTTTCATGTCCCTGAAGGGAGGATGGTTGTAACAGTATGGACACAGTGGATAGCTCTTTCCTCTGGATCCAGATGACCACAGGACCAGCTCAAAGTCATCCAGGGGACAACGCAGCTCCTTGTAGAGTTTAATGGTGCCATTCTGGGGAAGACTGTAGGTGTCATCACAGTGAGAGCAGTGCAGGCGACTCGGCTTGGCCTGGAAACAGAACACAAATCTCCTGAGCAGCTATAGGGTCAACAGAGTTTAAAACTTGTGGTAAACCCAGCTGGAGCTGCTCTCTGGTTTGCTCCCCAAGGCAAAATTCTATCAGCCTTTTTGTTTTAGAAAGGTACTTTTGAACCCACATTCAATAATAGAAAATGAGTTTATACTCAATGCCCCCCAGCAAGGGAAATTCAAATTCCAAGTATGAGGTAAACTGACCTGAATATACTTCATGAAACGATGGCATTTACCGCAGCGGGAAAGGGGTTTGCCTGTGGCAGCCAAGGGTGAAAAAGACACTTCCATCAGTTCATCCATACCTGCAAAAGGAATAACCACACTAATGTTAGAACTCTAGTTCTTAAGAGGAAACTTCGCATAAAATCATCTGTAGACCTGTGAAGAAGTGAGAATTAAAATATTTTACTCACAGTGCTCTTCCTTGTCTACAAAGACAAATACACAGCATTTTGCACTGAGCGTGCACAAACACACTGGTTCAGCTAATCTCAAGTTTTCACAAACTCGCCACTGCACAGGCACAAAATAAACCTGAAGCAGAGTTTTGGAGACCTGATTCAGTCCATCTCCCTTTGGAGAGCGAATTAATTTGACTGGAAACTTCCAGGCCTGGCACAGCTTTTCAGAAAGCCTAAACCTCTGAAAGGAGCCTAATACATAAAGTATTTTCTATGCAACAACTAAGTAATTGTAGGGAACTTCACATGTAGAAAGTTTTACCTGCAATAGAATCCACAAAATAGTGAAATTTCCTTTTGAAAATGTCAAGGGTGTGCTCCAGCACCTGATGATAATTTGCTTTACCCAGAGCTATTAAGTTGAGTTGCTTCTCTACAGCACTGCGGATCGTAGGAAGAACCAATTCTGCATCTAACAGGAAACCAGAGACAGCAGCAATGAAAGGTCAAAAATGGAGGTAGGAAACCGTTCATACATAAACTGACATCAAAATAAGCATTATTTGAGACAGAAATGTTATTTACACATTGACATCAGCCTTTGATATAGTAAAGGGAAAGGAAGGCAAGAGGATGTAAAGTGAAGAGCATTTAACTGACCTATTTTGTAATAACCATGAACCAGAACAATGCCAAGGTTTGTAGGCTTTAGTCTTCGACCACTCTCCACTGTGACGTAGTTTCGCTGGCAAATGTTGTTAATGTGGACTGGAATACTGGCATCAGTTCCTGCCACACAAAGAAAAACAATATATCCACCCTGAACAAAACAGAGTTTTCATCAAATGACTCGCTTCTGGCTTCTCTGGTTTAATGTCAAATTACAGGGCTCCTAAGGCTGCTTAAATTCAGATACTCTCTTACTGTTACCCAACTTCCAGTGCATAATTCTCTCTCTCTAGTAACTCTGATGTTCCTATCCAATTCTGATACGTAATCATATGGTTAAACATATGGTTTAACCTTAATCCTTTCATCTCCTCCAAGGAATCACCATTGGGAAGACAATTATTCTCACAGTTATTTACTCTGGAAAAACACAGTAGAGTAAGAGACTGTGTTTGCTCAGACAGGGCAAATTCATGAAAATACATTAAAAGAAAGAAGTCAAACTGATAAAGGAAAGTAGAATTGTGGTAAATTATATAAGATACAGAAGGACTACTGAAGAGAGCAAAGCTAAAGCAAGCTGCAAAGACAAGAAATCATTCCTAAGAATGAGGAGGTGCTTCCTTCCACACATCAGCTCTTTCTGACAGAGAAGTGACAGGGATGTGTTATGAAAGGATACTGCTTTGGCCAGAAATGTTTGGCCAGAAACCAGAAACTACTAAAAATAAGGGTAAGAAAGGGAAAGGAACGTGGGGAAAGAAACAATCTACCATCTGCTGAGGGGAGCTACAGGCATGGTGGTTTGAAGGGGAAGAGATGATCACTGTACATATCCAAATGCATACTGAGAGCTCATTGCTGACAGAGTGCAGAGGAGTGACTCCGACTCTCTGCACTCTTGGTGGATGTGCTGCAGAACAATGTAGGTTAAGCAAGTTCCTACCAATGCCATGCTTTTCCATCAGAGTGATCAGTTCTGCTTCTGTCAGGTAATCAGGAGGGCTGGTTTGCTTTTCCAGCAACTTTATTTCACCAATTGGAAAAAGATCTCCTTTCTCACAGTGGGGAAGGCTCTCTTCTAACGGGATGCTGTGCCAGGGCATAATTTCTGTGAACCCTGTAGGTAAAGAAACAAACAACTTGCCAGTTTACCATAAAAGTCTCAGTAGTGCTGCTACATTCTTTTTACAGAGGCCCAAGAAAAAACTTCTGACTTTGTGTTATTTATCCCCCCAAAAGGCATTTACTGTTTGTAAAAAGACTGGTCTTCCCACTGGCAAATGTGGGATTAAATCTTTGAGACTACTACGTGAAAAATAACTTTTTCTATCATAATTAAAGTACAAAAATTAGGACAAGATTTGGTCTCTGGTTTTGAGAGCTCAAAAAATTCTTCACAATTGCACTTGACCCCAAAGCTTCGCTTTTATATCCATTCAGCGTATTAATGGACAAAAAAAAATTAATCTGCAGCTAACACTTACTCCTGATTTGTCTTACCTGGTGAAGTTACCACCTTTCCCACACAGGTAAATCTTTCAGGGCCAATACTGAAGGAGATGGTGGTTTGGAGGTACTTGCAGTCAGCACTGACAGTGGCAATGAAGTGCCGAGTTATGTACTCATACAGTCGCCACCCGTCTCCACCTGGGGAAAAACAACACCTCAGCCACAAAATATAATCAAATTTCAGTACTTGGAACCTACCATTCTGGGACAAATTTCTCCTAGAAATGTAAGCACTAAGTTGTTTTCTTTTTCTTGGCAGTACTATAGTCCCAAGGATCAACTGCTAAAGCAGTTCTGAACTTCACTGTCACCAGAAGTTTCAGTGAGGATCAAGTTTGCTCTCTCTTCACTCCTTGCCATTCAAATGACTTTATTTTCTGTTGAAACTCAGTGATTTTTGAAACTGGCACCTTACATCTCAAGGGACAGATTTCCTCACACAGTGTCCCAACACTACTGAATTTGCCTTACCTAATTCTGCTTCTGTTGCAGCTCTCATTGGGGTGATGGGAGGATGGTCTCCTGCATCATGGCCTTTCCTTGGACGATTGATGCCTTCTGATAGCAATGCTTTTACCTGGGTGAAGAAAGAAATGGCTTGCTCAGGTCAAATCTGTAACAATACAACATAAATAAAAGAAACTAGAGATATTTAAAGTTCTACAGGCCTACAGGTCATAATACACCAACCAAGACCTAGTCTAAAACAGACCAGAGAATGATAGTACAGTTTTTGCTTTATGTACTCACAGTTTCTGCCCAGTAAGGATTATTGGCTTGTTGTCTCAAACATCCTTTCAGGTCAAAGTTTTCTGGATAATGGGTAGTTTCTGTTCGAGGGTAGCTGATGTAACCCTGAGTGTAAAGACGCTCTGCTATTTGCATGGCATGTTGGGGACCCATTCCTGAGAGGGGACAGGAGAAAACAAAAATCATACACACATCCCTGTGATTATGTACACCATCTGGATGTACACCTTACCCAAGTATTTGAATAAATTATGGTTTGTCCTTTCCATAAGACTTTTGTCACCTTGATCTTGTCAAACATTTCACTTTTGACCAGCAGCTTTCTAAACCTGATCCTCTGCCCAAAATTATGCATTATTTGCTTTGTTTGAGAGGTCAAAATATTTTGCTTTAAAACAGTGTGAAAATCTGAACTTTTGTACCTACCTAAAGCAGCACTGGCCACTCGAAGCATTTCTACTGTGTTCAGAGCCAGTGGTCTCTGCTTCACTTTCTCCTTCTTACTCACAGATTCCACCTGGGAAACAGCATTTTCACAGTAAAAGTTCTAACATTTGGTAAATGCATAATTTTAATCATGTCTATAAATATGTATCATACCTACCATTGTCTATTCTTATCATATCTGCTTTGTTCTCTTAAAACAGTAACCACCAATATATTTTTACTTTAGAAAATCTGACTGAAGATAATTTTATGAAGTTCTAAAATTAAAGTCTGAAAGTCCCTTCGTGCCAGGACTAGATCAGGTCTATAACTAACTGGGAACACAGCAAGGCAGCTTATTGCTGTCTTTACTTCCCACTTACCTCAGCAACACCTACTTTCAGTGCTACAAGGATTTAGTGCTCATTCCAAGCAACAGTGCTAACTATAAAAATGCAGACTTCTAAAAGCTTCAAGCACTCTTTGAACCTTGATGTCTATAAGCACTTAAATCCAAACACACTGTCAAACAATATTGAACAGAGCAGAGTTATAAGTTAATTGGCTATAAAGACTGTACCGTACACATGATTAAATATTTAACTGCAGGAATATTGCCCTACACTTAATTAAATTCCAATTTATTCAATGTCTCATGGGAAATAAGAGGTCTGCTTGGAGACACCTGAACAGTATTTCCTAGTAGGTTTAGTAATGAAGAGCTCCTATCATGAGTGATGAGCATTTCCAAAGTCAATACTAAGAAGAAGCTTCTGCTGAGATGACCACACTAGCACCAGTAAAATCTACAATAAAAGAATCTCTTGCCTTTTATTCTCCTTTACACAAAGCCAAATTAAGTAAAAACCAAAATACGGATATTCTACACTCATTAACAAAAACAAAAGTCAAAAACAAAAGTCAAAATCCTCAATATGCAGCAAATGAAATACTGACTTGCATTCTTTAGATGAAATATGGATCTACTGGTGCTTGGTAAATATTCTTACCTTTGCTTCTTTTGCCATCTTTGTTATATTCAGGAACATTTGAGCAACCTCACGATCAAACACCCTCACTCTATCCCAATCCAAAGTGAGAGAACTTTCTTTTTCAGGGTTCACCTATTGGACAACAAAAAAAAAAGTTAATTCCCACCAACTCTACTCCTAGAAGTGTGAGAATGCATATTCCCAACAGGAGTCCAGCAAGCATATCCTAGGACATACAGGATTTGTTAGGACAAATTTAGGACAAACCCACACCAGGACACCAGTGCTCAAACATGCAGTTGTGCTCTTTTTTGGGGGGGCTTTTGAGAAGGATGGAGCACTTGGAGTGCTGGGGAATGACCAGGACTACTCCTGACTGAACTGAAATACTGTCCTTGTTTAGTGCTGGGAACAGTAAAGACTGAAATAGGAAGAAATTCAAAGTTCACAATTCTGATTCAGCAGAATCAATCATTTGTATTAAACTGTAACTAGGTCATGTTTCAGCCCCATGTACAAAATTTGGTATGAAGTGACCAACACGAGAGAGCACAAGCCCCTCTGTAAACAGCACCAAGTATTTCCTAGCATGACACACAAGACACATTGCAATAGATGACAGCAGATGCCAGATTTCACCTTTCTTTTTTACTTTTAAAGTAAAAAAATGGCAACTTTTTACCATGAATCCCTCATTTACTTGAAAAATCCTTGTGATCACAAGCCATAAAACCCTGCTGGTTTGCTCTCAGAGCTTGGACAGCAGCAAGGCTGTAAAACTACTCTAAGCTGCCAAAGTACTCTGAGGACTCAATTGCTAATTAACACAATGAGCATTTTATTTGCTTTAAAATTCCAATACTCAGCAATGCCCAATGTTTGTTGGCAGGCTAATTAATTCCTGGATTCAAATTAACAACAGTCAGTCCAAGGACCCCAGGGAACAAAAGAGAACCATTTTGAGTAGTCTTTTTGGCAGAATCTAAGCTTAGATGATTAGCACTAAAGAATTCTTATAAGCAGCAGACAATAAGCACTTTAATACAAAACTGACATCCTGGAATCTGTTCTTGAGAGTGGTGACACACATGGGAACAGAATAAGAACACATGAGTAAACTATAGGCATTGTGAATTCTTGTCAGCAGCTACGAATTTATGAATGAACAAAATACAAATGCATTTCTTTTGTAAAATCAAGTACTGTTAAACTTACTTTAGCTTGCAACACCCAGTAAGTCTCAGGCTTAAATGACTGGATTTTGTCATGCCTCTCAACACAGAATCCAAGTGTTGGGGTCTGACATGGCCCAAAGGAGATGAGGGAGCTGTCTAAATTCCCGTATTTCCCCTGAAAATATTTAGTCTGGAACCTAAGAGAAGGGCAGGGGGGAAAAAACAAATGAGGAATGTATACATTAATATCCTCATTCCCATGAAAAGCAGTTTTCGTTATCATACATGCACAAAATATGAGTAATCTATAAAATCATTCAGGCATTAGAAAAAGAGCATTCTGAGAAACACCATCTCTTACAGCTAATTAAGACATAATAGTTTTGCCTCACAAGGAGCTGGGAGTGGACACAGCCAGGACAGCTGATCCCAGCTGGCCAAAGGGATATTCTAGATCTGTGACATGCTCAGCATATAAAACCGCTGGAATAAGGAGGAAGGGGGGAACACTTGGGGTGATGGCATTTGTTTTCCCAAGTAAACATAATAAGTGATGGAGCCCAGCTTTCCTGGGGACGGCTGAACACCCGCCTGCCCCTGGGAAGTGGTGAATTAATTCCTCATTTTGCTTTGCTTGTGTGTGCAGCTTTTATTTACCTATTAAACTGCCTTTATCTCAAGCCATGAGCTTTCCCACTTGTACCCATCCAGCACAGAGGTGGAGAGGCAGTGAGTGGCTGTGTGGGGCTTAGCTGGAGTTACACCATAAGGGCACAGAGCCATTCCTGAACCTTTCCCAAAACCACCTGCAGCCTGTGCTGGCACCTTGTGAAGGCACAGCCAATCCTCAGATCCAGCTCCTGGCGAGCATCCACGGACAGAGCCTCGTTGCGGTTGGGCTCTCCCAGGTGATTCATGGCGTTGCAGATGTCTGTGTCAGTGATGGAGCTGAATTTAGCTCTGTAAATCGTCCTCTCTGTGCCACGAGGTTTGTTCATGACAGGAAGAACAGCATCAAGAACCTAAGGAAAAGGTAGTTAAAGCGTAGTTAAAGAGGATTTGAAAGATAAACGCTTTCTCTCTAAAGATAAAAAAAACACTCTCCATGAAATATTTGTTTCCGTGTCACTGCGTTCTTAATTCAGCAAGATGTCACGCCAGTACATTAGCTAATAAGCCAGAGCAATATTTGTCCATCCACTCAAAAGCATATGAAGAATTAACAAAACTGAAGGATTTGTTTATTTACTGTCTGGGAGCAAATCAGTATTTTTGGCTAAGGGCAAAGACATTCATCAGTTCAGCTGCAGCACCTTTTGGTGAACATGTACCAGGGTCTATCTGGGTTTGTTCTATTCATTGCTAAGGCACAAGTAATGACACAGGGGCATGTAAAGAACTTAAAACAATAACTTGAGCAAATGTGTTTCTTTAAACTAAAGAAAATCCCCAAACAAGTACTCTTCATGTAGACTTCTGGGAATAGCAAATAGCATGTTAAAAAAAAAAACTGTTACACCTTCTTTAGTTCTATGCTTTTTGCGTGCAGAGGCCAAATTTCTGCAGTAAGCCTACACTTACAAGCAGCTTCTGTGCTCTAAAGCATCTAATCGCTTAATAAACAAAAGATAACAGAGATGAAGTTTTATAAGGACATAAAAATAACTACTCCAGCTGTGGAATACAGACCAATTCTTGAAGCACTGGAATGTTCTAACATTTAAGAGGCATGATTGTTCATCTGAGATGAGAAACACCTCTGAAATTTATTTATATTCTTTAATTGACATCTTATAGAGTTCAAAGCATGTGAGTTTTTCCACCAAGGTTCTCTATGCCTTTAAAACTTTATTCAACTTCAGTTTGAATTTTACTGTACACTCATAAAACAGTGCATTGATAGTCTTGTCAGACATATATTATGGTATTGTGAGTCTTAAAAAGGGAATCCTTACTTCAAAACAGATGTTTTCTCCTTCCTTATCACAGTCCAACCACAAGACAATGCAATCACAGCCTCTTCCCTCCACCTGTGAGAAAAATTAGCACAGTTCTTCAGCAACTCAAAAAAAAAAACACCTTCCCCCTTCTTACCTATATACTTCTTTTTCTGCTTTCAGCAGGGTGTGTGAAGTGTGAAGAATAAGCAACACAGACTTATTTTAAAGAAGGCATTTATAAGCTGTGCCTTGCACTTGCAGTTAACAGTCAGACTTGCATCCAATGCTCCAATTCTGAGAAGCAGGATATCAACCATCAAAAAATTCAGAAGGCAATGGCAAAAGAGAATTTAATAAAGATTTCAGACAGTGTAAGAACCACCAAAACCAAAATATTATTTATTCTATGTTCATAAAATAGATCTAACTGTGACAAAAGCTACTCCCTGGAGGAACTCTTATTTCGGAACATAGAAAATGATAACTCTAAATATTACTCATAAGAAAGAATACCTGTAAAAACTTCACCATGGTCAGTTTGGGATTAGCTTCTTTCTTTTCTGTGGGAGCTTTGCTAAAAAGTTCTGCTGGATCCACTTTGTCCCAGCTGTTATATTTTCCTGAAAAGCAAAAGTGTATTAAGTGGAGCTCTAAAGAAATATTTATAAAACAAACAGCTTTACTTTGCAAAACACTTGGCTTTCAAAATTTGTATGGAAAATTTTCTACCCTAAAACATCTTGCTTTACTGTATACCACGGGACCTCCTGGCTTTCTCTGAAGGGCTTGGCAGCTCTACAAGCCGTATTAGTTAAACCATCTGATGAGCAAGCAAATACCTATGAAATCCAAAGTCATGACGTGACCACACACTGATGTCATCTTGAAATGGGCACTCTGTCCTACGAAGGAGCCGGTGTACTCGTGCACAGAGCACGCACCGTTGAGTCCCTTGCGGGAGGACATGTTCCCTGGGAAAATAGGATCATAAATATTAATGAGGTAAAAAAACTCCAGCTATTGAAACAAATGATTTTGTGTGAAATTACATCCCTCTTTCCTTAGATCTTATAGCGAGGGTCTTCCTGATCACAAAATTCTACTCATGGATCAAACTTTTATTTCACTAAGTATCAATTCAGGATTTTCCTAAAGTATATTTCATCTTTGAATTAAACTATCCATCATCTCCACCCGCCTTTCCCTCCCACCATGAAATCTTACCAAAATACAGCTAGTTTTCTAGAACGCACACTTATAAGCAATTTATTTTATTTTTCAGATTTGAGAAACTTTAACTTCACAAATCTCAGAACAGCAACTTGCTACTTGATTGGCACTTTCCAACTTGCTCTAAGGCACACTACAGCTACACAAAATATCAAACCAGATTTCTTTATTCTTAGATTAAACAGGCACCGCCCCATAAAAAGAATCAGAACGTGACGGGACATCCCTTTCTTTTGTGAACCAGTCCGAAGCCACCGTTCCTAGGAAGCACCGGCCCCAAGACAACCTAGCCCGTGCCGAGGGTGTTTCTCACCCGTCTGCAGTGACAGCAAACCCAGCGTCCCCGGCAGATGCCGCCCGGTAGCTCGCACCCATCCCCGAGCTCCGGCCGCGCCTGCAGAGCGCTCCCAGCGCCGCCGGCTCAGCGGCGGGCACCGGCCCGCGCCCCACCTCCCCTACCTCTCGAGAGGATCTTGGCGATGGACTGCGCCAGGGACGGCTTCTCCGCCACCATGAGCACGGTCCTCATCTTCGG